>CAWUFW010001779.1:2390000-2603296 GCA_963921515.1 Calotriton arnoldi | reverse complement strand
GTATATACAGAGCCAGCTTCCTACAGGTCTGTGTTGATTTTTCTTGTGATCCTGATTTCACTATGACTTTTTAACTTGTTCTGTTTTTTTTGGATCAGGTACATAAATCTATTTAGGCACAGATTTTGCATTGGGTGAATTGGCCTTCCTTGCATTACTCTGCATCAGGTAGGTGTTCCATGGGTGATGCACGGGCGTTCCAATGCTTCCATCCATGGATCTTGATGCAAACTCATATTTACAAAGGGTTGTACACATGGGTTTGCGCCAAAATAGTGTGCCTCCCGAATGCTGATGTAGCGAGGGGAAATATCTTTATTTCTCCTAATTATTTTCTCTATGTATGTATTTTGCATTCTGCAGCAGACATAAAAAGAGAGGACAGTTTTACATTTCTGCTTGAACATTATCCTGCCTATAACGCAGACACCCTTGCACTATGGCGCCCAAAGTGCACCTGCGCGTAGTGGGGGGAGAGCGGAACTGTGCCATTTCTGTGAAGATATGGCACAGATCTGCTCTCTATAGGTGACATAACGTTGCTTGCTGTGCTGAGTTGCTGCACTTCTTTCTAAGTATTCCAATTAGGGACCAGTTTACCAGAAAAGTAGCAAATCTGCACCCGTAGAAGTACTCCTTGAACGGATGCAAATTTACTACTTTTAGAATTCACAAACATTGTCAGTAGGGTTCTTGGAAAGCTATGCCAGTCTCGGGTTTCCAGCCATACTATTGGCAGTCAAACACCCAAAAGGTGATGTGTCGAATGCTTGCAAATAGCCTAACCACTGGCCATCCCTCCGGGTAGCATTCCAAGCCTTTTTTCACCCACTGTGCCACTTTAGACATTGGGCCTGATACAGCAGGCAAGGTGGTGGAGGAGTATACTGCCTTTGCTCTGCCTGTCATATTTAGAGATGCCCACCAGCCCAACGGATAGCTGTATACTTTGGCAGGAACTGCCGTCATGGCAGTTCCTGTCAATGTAGGAAAAGTTTAATGGAGGGCTCTGTCAAACATTTTCAAAGTTTATTTTTCAAAAACAAACTCCCAAAGCGGAAGGTTTTTTTGGAAAACAAAAAACTAATGACTCCTAGACCAGTTTTCTCCCATAGTGTGGGGGTCGTTTTTCTGTTTTTACTGTTCCTCAGCACCAGGATATACCTGGCAGTGACGGACTGTACAAACAAAAAAGCCATCTGACCGTCCATTCTAAATAGGGTGAATGGTCCAATGGCTTACTTCCGATGGCACCCGCTCCGTTGTGCTGCTGAAGGAAGTTTTACGTTGACAGAGTAAATTTTACTTCATTGGTTTAAAACCTGCGGTCCGCTGAACTCAAAAAGCGGGTGGGTGGACATTGAGTTTGGCTGACAGGGTACTCTGTCGCCATTGCAACAGAATACCTGTTGCCAAACACTAAATCAACTCCAGAGGCCCACCTAATGCAAGGCAGTATTGACCTTGCTCCTCATGGAAACAGTCCATCTCGAACCTTGGCCTTCTTGCACAATCACCCTGTGGCCCATTGCTTTTAAGTTGTGAAATTTAAGTTTCACAACCCCGGATCACATTGCCTAAACTACGCCCTTGCTGCACACACGATGTCATAGCACGGTGGCTGGGTGAGTCCTCTTTTCTGTCTTCCCTTGGCCTTCGTCATTACTGATGACTGCTGAAGTCTGGTTGTGTGTACCAACCCTTGACTCGGTCTGCCTTCGTTGACTGCTGGTTGTGAAATTGCGGTTCTAATCGGGGAGAATGACAAAGCGTCTCCACCGGGCGAGTGAATGCTCCGTAAAATAAATAGAGCTCTACCCCAGTTTGCAGAATCGTCGCTGCAACGATCTACTGTTGTTCAGTTTCAGATTTTTGAAGGCAACCTTTTGGTGCCACCAGCCGTCCTTCTATACCCTAAGTCATTTAGGCGTTTGACGCTGATTATAGCCACGTTGCGTCCTCTCTTGGTCCATTGATTGACGACTTGTTCGGCTGTCTGGTTAT
The DNA here is from genome assembly GCA_963921515.1 of Calotriton arnoldi. Taxonomy (NCBI): domain Eukaryota; kingdom Metazoa; phylum Chordata; class Amphibia; order Caudata; family Salamandridae; genus Calotriton; species Calotriton arnoldi. The sequence continues at coordinate 2,601,292 of CAWUFW010001779.1, read as the reverse complement.
CTCCTGTCCTGAGGAAGACCCGCCATGCCGCTTTACTAGTCGCGCTTACTTCAGGGTCGAAACGTCGACGATCTATATCGGTCCAGTTCCACCTGGTCTCAGGGTTGAAACTGTGAAATATACTCATACCCTTACAGAGACACTTCATTGACCAACATACTGGCAGCATCAAAGAATTGCTTCCTTTGTATATTTTGTACATAGAATTTTGTACTGTCTTCACCTATGTGTATATAACACTCAGTCACCCATGTCACTTGAACGTATTGCCACTTTGTTTTAATTGAATTGTAGACAGCCACTTGAAAAATTCAAAACATTCTTAAGAAAAAAAGTAAATTCTTATGACTGCATATATCGTTGTCTCTTTGTGCGTTCCAGCCCGCTCTTTTGCGCAAATGTTGCAATTTAAATTATGTGAATTATTCATTCTGTAATATGTAAGCAATTTTTTATACCCAACGGAACCATTGTAGCTTTCTTGTATACATACCCAGGTTCCGAGAGACACAGGGTTACCCCATTGTTATTCTACATTCGTTGACATGGCAGCATCAGCTCTGCAACTGCGGAACCACTCCCAAAGCACCACCACTTTAATGTATTTACCTCGTGGGGCTGATGTGAACACAATGTTTTAAGGTGCTGCTGAACAGTGACTTTTGCATCCGGCACTCATTCGCTCTGCCTTCATTCTGAAAGTGCACGCATATCACACTCATTCTGGTGGCAGAGTGAATGAGCTAGTCTGTCTTTGCCGTTCATCATGATTGAAGTTAAAGCTGTAGTCCGGCTCTTGGGTATGCGAATGCGAATGCTCATAACTAGCCTGTGAATTGCTCTGCCTAGGTCTGCTCTTCACCACCAAGACTAAAACCACCAAGCAAAAGCAAGAATTGTCATAAAATTGCATGCCCTAAAAAAGCCATGAACAGGCAACCATAAATGGTATGTCTATATAGAAATTTAAATGATAACTTCTTTGCTAAGCCTCTATCCATCAGAAAAATACATGACAATCATTTCATCTACACTGCTGTTTTGATTGCGAGACATACATGAATATTGAAGGCCACTGTAATTGTACAGTGTGATATTGCACTATTTCGCAATGGTTATGTTTGGATCGATTTTAAAGAATGTTTTTTTTGTATTTTTGTATTTTTTTTAGTGAAGAAGAGGCTTCTTTGAAAACCAACAAATTACTCTATTCCAACCTTTTACGGGCCACTGCAAACAGCGCTGTAACTCTTCCAGAAAGAATAGACATTGTGATCAACTTATTGGCGCAGATGACGTCTAGGAACGAAGGCAACACCCCTGGCATTAAGTGAATCCTACAGTGACATTGGAATGATGTTTGATTAGTGCCTTGTTACCTCTGATAGACACTCATGGGTTCACTAGTTTTTGACATTTTCATTGACTGTACGACTGCTACTGCTTCAATGTTAATTGGGCAGATGGCAATAAAATGTCAAACATTATATACGACTTGTGAAGATGGGTGTGTGTGTGTGTATATAATTAAACAATTTATACATGCACACAACTAATGTATGTGGTTCAGTTAATATACATACTGCCTAGATACTTTCTAGATTAACTGACTATATCCATTGAGGTTCAGAATAATGGACATAGTTCCTCACCTTCAACATGTGTCCACACGTGTTTTGCTTGCATGTTGTATTCTATATGGTATGTTATCGTTTGTACACTGATTTAAAATCTCATCCTGCATTTACTCATTTTAGAAGTCCACCAACTTTGTTGCCTAGAAAGTTTGTCAGCATCGTTTTTAGCCTTATGTTTTATTTTTTTCTAATTCTTTTAATTCTAATTAATGTTTTTGAAAAACTTCTCTGGGTTTCAGTGTTGCATTTCCTTTTGTAACAAGAAAATTTCATTTAGACCTGGTTTGCGAAAATGAGTTACTACTACTACTGCTGCTGTGTATGTGTTGCATCTGATGCATCCATGACTCCGTTTTGAATTGCTGCATTAGTTGTTATTCATGGTTAATCGGAGATGCATAAGCGGCTATCCGTATATTACTTTAAAATCTGAGCCCCTTCTTTTATTACATTTAAATATACCTCTTCCAGTCACTGATGGGGCCAGAGCGATCTCGCCAGCAAGGCAACATAGCTGCTGAGCTCTTGTCGAAATCTAGGGCTAAAACACAGTGCCCAAATCTCGCGTCACTGTCATGGAAGTAACATCTGGGGATTTATGCAACTGGAGCCAGGCTGTTTTTTTAAAGATTCCGGAGACCCATGAGATGACAAGGAAAAACAGCACCAAATATCAAGTGATCTCTTCTGAGATGGCTTGTATAGAAGTTCTTGATGAAGGAGAGCCTCTTGGGAATGTACAAGACAGATAAGTTTCTCGTTCCAGGAACATATAGAGAAACCTGAATCTGATTTGAGGAGTGGAGGAATTTAAGCTGGGAAATAAGACACTTCAGCCAAATGAAGAAAGGGGGCACAAATGTTGGTATCTGAAAGAGAAAGAGTTGATAATGAGGTGGAAGATTCATGGAATGGTAAAAGCTGATTCTGGGGTGGGATTTAAGCCCATTCAGCTTTAGGGGTGGCTGAACCAGCAAGAGAAAGAAATGGGGCGTGGACTTGGGGAGTGGCTAATTTGGAGCATCTTAAAGATAGAGAGGTCGCCAGCACGGGCGAGTGTGGAAGAGGAGATTCTGACCGGTGTAGGCTGATCATACAAGCTGATGGAGGGGTTGCACAGAAGGCAAATGGGGACTGGTTGAGACGCATAGATTTTAGAAAACTGATTTCAAGGTCACATTTGAAATCGAGAAGAGAGGCAGGGGTATTCCTTTCAGAAAGAAAATCTTTAGACTTGCCAGAGTGGGGAGCACAGAAGGAGAAGAGGCACTCGAGCAGGATAAGGAAAAGAACATGTTTAAGGCAGGCCTTTCCAAATCCATTGAAATAATCAGCCATGGAATATGTACTTTGTTCCTTCTGTGTGGGCAGGTTCATGTACCTATGCAAAGTATCTATGTAGAAACAAATGTCACTGGCTCTGTTCCTTTCCGGATTAACAACATCATTTTACACAACAACAGGTTAGAAGACTGATGATGCATATTGTACATTTGAAGGTATCTCAAGCTTTTGAGTATGCAACTGCAAAAAGCGGTTACTCAAACGTACTAAACGTTCAGGAAATGATTCCCCATTGTACTCTTTTGCTGCTGAAAGTGCATATTTGGCTAGTTTTATAGCAACCCTCCTTGGGGGCTCAAGGGCTTTAGTTCAGAAAAGAACACAGTAAAGTGTCTTACTGTACGTACAATATAGACAGTGGTTGAAAAAAATGAAGGACCCTGTCACAGACCTATGCACTTTTTTTTTACGCTGTAAACACACAATTTATGAAACTTGCGGTTGGCCAGCAAAAAAAAAAAATAATAATAATAGCACCCTCCCATAGAGATGTTAAAATACATTGGTCTGTAAAGGGCCCTATTTCACCCAAGCACCATCTGGTGGTGTCAAAAATTAGAACATTTATTCTGTATACTGGAGTGCTCATGCTGAGTATATATATTGGTTTATTAGTTGTAGATGTTTATAAAGCACAGTTGTGTATATGTTTGTAAATATAATGTTGCATTTAGCAAATGTGATTTTTTCTGACCTCTGAGAAAAGGCAATGTGGACAGATATTTTTTGTGTGAGAAAAATATACGTCAATGTGTTGAGTAGGAGGAATTTGTTATATATTTTGATAAATTAAGTTACCGCCTCTGTGGAAATTTCTTTATATGCAGGGCCCCACAGGTTTTTCTTTTCTTTGGTTATACAAAGACATTTCCCTATGATGTTTTTTCAAGGTTGGTATGTTAGGTGCATTACTTTTTTTATGCAAAAAAAGTGTACTGGAGTTTAACAAAATGTTTTAAAAAGCAAGCACTTATCAGAAATTTGGACCAGAAAGCCAAAATTCAAATACAACCTGATGTTTGTAACTGTTAAAGAATTGCATTGCAGATTATTTGTATTTTTTGGTTTTGAACGTAAAACTGTGAATAACGCGTACAAAACATATTTTTAAGAATTGTATTTATTCAAAATAAAGTTTTGATTGATACTAGTTTCTGTTTTAAGACTTCTTAAATGTTATTGAAAATCATGGCCTATGAGGCTGATGATGGACCTGGCCATAGTCGACAGTTTGTACACGAAACAATGCACCTGTTAATATGAAAGGACGTGCAATAATTTTAGTTTGCCCTCTTGTTTGGAAGAGTGATTGATACCAGTAAATCTGACAAAGTCATTTTATAGACAAGTTTGAGCTTATGAAAATTTAGAGAAAATATCAGTATTGAGACATTTAATGGTTTATTAACCTTGAGTACTTCTGCATGTAGCTACTTGATACTGCCACATGTTAATTAACCCCCTAGATACATGGAAGCATGCGACACACATTTACCACATGAATTGATGAAAATTTTTGTAGTCAAGGGTTCAATATGGCCCACGCCACCACTTGCCAAACCCTGCTTGATAGATAATGTATAAAAAGTCCTAGAAGTGATCACTTCAATCTATTTCGGGAGTGTCGCCTCACAGCCTAGCGCCAGCAGATGATAAATAAAATGATAATAACACAATATTATCATTTTATTTATGTTGTCTGAGCTGCGCAATGATAATTGGGCCGGGCATGGCAGGGAGGAGGAGTAGTGTGCACGTATAAGTGCGCATACAGACCAGCGCACTTATGTTTCTCCAACCAAGCTGTGTTGCCTAGCCGGGTTGGAAAAAAGCCACAGGCTACAATGCACTGTCTGAGGGGCGAATGAGACAGCTCTGACCAAACCTGGCGCTGCTCTCGTAGCATGAGAGCAGCGTCTGGATTGGGTGGGGAACCTGTGCCCTGAATGCCCATCCCCTTCCGGCCCGGCGAGAGGAGCAGCAAGGCGGCCAGCAGCGTGAGCGGAGCGGCAGTTAAGTCTTTTTTATTTTTATATTATTTCTCCCCCCACTCAACATCCCCGGGGCCGCCATACCACTTAAGATAGGGGGCAGCTACCGCCACTGATCTATTTATCATTGGTTATTCAGTGTTTTGATACATCACTGTCTAGGTTAATTACATATGACTTCCACAGACAAGTTTTCGAAAGAAGAGGAGAAAGTTTTATGAATATGTATGTTTTTAACCAGAATAGTAAAGCAATGTGAAAGGGGCCCTGCCTCTGCGCCACTGCTCTCAGAAAATCATCCTAATTCCCAACGTGGTCATGCCATGACTGGACTAATTAACAGTTTATCCACTGGTTTTCCTAAAATGCCTCTCTCAAGACTGCAGAGTTCAAAACCACGCAGCTTGACTTGTGGTTGGCTTAAAACAACACATACGCATTCCACTGGCCCTCATCTCCCTCTTCCCTGGCTACCACTAAAATTTGGAGCATCTTTAAAAACATTTTTGCCTTTTTCGCAAGATGCTTAACGGCTGCTCAGCGCACTAACTTGCGTGTTCGTTTATATCTTACCAACCAACCAGAAGCCTCAGGTCTGGCAACGGGTGCGTACTGTCAACCCGACCGTTCAGGTACAGGAGATCCAGTGATCAATGTTTTTAAGTCCAAAGCTTCTCCTAGTGGAATTCCTACCATTTCAATTGTGGCTGGATTATGACTGCCTCCGATTCAACCTCTCTCCATGACAGCTCTCCTGAGATGTGTACAAATTCTTGAGCATCATACCCCTAAGGCAGACTCTTCCTCTCCACTGGTTGCCTCTAGTTGAGGTCATACTCCATGGTGGGTGATCTCCAGGCCCTGTTTATAGCTGTTTGGTGATTGACATGTCCCCCATCACCAGCTTCAGTAGCTTACATTATATTTGCATTATATTTACTTCTCCCTTGTACAGATAGGCACACCTAAAACCCTCTGAGTATGCTTTGGAAGCTTAACAAAAACTCAAATAAAGAAAACAAAAATAAATATTCAAGGCAAGTTAATCTATGAAAGATATGAGCAGTGGAGAACTGTAGTTAGAGTAATCTCTTGTTTTGTATCCAGTCAGCTGAAAGATATAAAAACAAAATTTAAAACGACCAAATCACAGTATCTAAAACCTGCTCTTTCAATTATGAAGATTAAAGGCTTTTCAACAAAAAAGGAAAAACTGTGCCTCATAGAAAAAATGAAAGGAGGAGGAAGTGCAATAGTACTATAACAAGCAGGCTAAAGAAGCTGGAAGGACTTATGAACTCCTACTGAACCTAAGGAGAAATGGGAGAAGGGTCATGGAGAAAAGTCTCCACACTGTGCAGAATGCTCGGCCAACTTGCGCTGTTGTGTTTGCCATGAGACATCTGTAGCTCTTGGCCGGGGCTCATTTTATGAAAAAAGTATACAGAGGAGGGCTTTGGTTCAGCCTATTTCAGCTATTGGTTGCTCTGGGTCCACCCCCTTTCACCACTGGGATAAACAAGTGTTATTCACATTTTGGATGAACCCACAGGAGTATTTCCTCTTTAACGTCATGCTGTTATGTACTTGATTGTTAAGTGCATCATACTGTCAGTGGCAAGTATGTTTATCCACTGTAACAATGAAGAAAGCCCACTTTTAACTGACTTACACATTAATTGGCTGCCACGGAGTGCCTTTTTTACAGCTGCAGCGAGCCACACAGTTACCACAGCTTTTGACAGACTCTCATAGACATTGACTGCCTTCCAGAGCTGATTACGATAAGCTGCTGTCACTTACTAATGTACTCCCACAGCACCTTACAGTTACTCACTGGCTCTCACATTCACTGACAAGTTCTTATACCTGCTGAACCAGGAAGACTATTCCCGTCTGGGACTGGCTGCTTCACAAAGACACTGACTTGACAGTAGCTAATTTTCTGATAGGTACTTCTAATTGCAGATTCCTTCCTTTTGAATCCCCCCAGGAACCAGCCTGGATTGGGAAACATTTTTAGCAGTTGCTCCTGCGCACCACCGATAGGTGTTATCGGTGGTGCCATCAACTCCGCATTTTCTTTGTCCCGCCTCTGGAAACTATGGCATGGGGCCTTTTATAACCACCACCCTTTTGCACTGACGTCAGTTCCTTTTTTTTGCACTTTTCGACATGAATTATAACATCCGCTCCCAACTTAGTGCTTAACTGACTCCAAAAATGTTTTTTTTGTGACAGTGTGCTAGGGATGTCTCCCAGAGTACCAAAGGCTTCAAGCTGTGCAGCATCGCCTTGAGGCAGATATCAGTTATGGATCTGCATGAAATCTGTCTTTGGTGTCTCGGATCCTTGCATGATTCAAAGTCATGCAACAAATTTTCCCTTGATGTACCAAAATGCCTTCGGGGAGCAGGAAGGGAAGTTGCACAAGATATATTCCAGCTCCAAATCAAAGGCCCCCCTCAAGATCTAAGCCTTGATTCCAATTGAGGTACCTATCCTCAAGTAAGCCTAAGGTGAAGTCCTATAATCAATTTCGTTGCATTTCCTCCCACATTGCTCCCCCTCCAGGGAGAGATCGCATATTCTGTACTCTAAAGGCCCATCTCCACACTAGTCATCTGATTCCAACTTCATTCCATTGCTGAAATTGGTGTACCTCATATTCTCCAGTATTGTATCTTTTATAGACTCAAAAAGGTCCAAGTCCCAGGAGCAAGATAAATCTGAGGTGAAACGCCACCCAAAACCTCAGGCGGTGACCTCAAATTCGTCCTCAGCACCAGCTTCTGCTCCCCTGACTCCTGTCAGGGACCTGTCATCTCGACTGTCGACGGCTTAGTCGTCCAAGACTCTTACCACCACAAGACAAGCTGATGTCTCTACACCGTCAACGGTCTCCTTCGGCGACGGCCTTGCCGACGACTGTCAAAACGTCGACGGCAGCGTCGACGAGCCCTTCACCGTTGACGGGGATTTCAGCGTATACCAACGCCCCGTTGACGACTCTGACGGCGGTTCCGCAGATGAAGGTCGTACACGCAGCAGCGAAGGTGCCGCAGATGGCTATATCAGCGACAGCACCGTCGTCGAGCCCGTCGATGGAGGGGAAAACCACCTTCCTGCATCCTAAACAAATGCAGGATTTCTCTCAAATTTCGTCTTTGCCTCCAGCTCGTCTACTGGACTTTCAGGAGTCTGAGGATGAAGGTTTGTTTGGCCCTGCCTATAGCCCATCACAGTTAAGGGTCAAATGTCAGGACTCTGATGATGAAGACATTGAGGACAATGATCCATCCTCTTACCTGGCAGGAGAGTATTTGTTTTCGGATAGATATCCTTCTTCTGCACAGCGGCCTGAATCTTCCCAGGAGCGTTACCCCTATGATGACCAAGAGTAGGAACGTCATCACTTTAGGGCACTATCAGTGAATGTTCTGGTATCTTTGGTGTTGGACTTACGTCATATGATTGACGATTATTATAGACGCTTTCCAGAAGCTGATGCTCCTCAACGACCTCCACCTCCTCAAGAGGCTCCTGTTCATCTAGCGGGCAAAGGCACTTCTAAATCCACCAAGGAAAGAGTATTACCTCAACCGATTATCATGGTGGAGGAAACCCAGGATGTAGATCAGCAGCAAGTAGAGGAAGGTGAAATCCATACTGACGTGGATACACATGATGAATGGGATGACTATATAGCTCCCATGCCACCATCTCCTATCCCGCCTCCTGCGGATTCTCCACCTGCAGACATCGGTGGCTTTCAGGATCTGTTGGAGCGTGCCTCCAAGCGATTCGATCTGCCCAAGCCGGCTAAGCAGAGTAATTTTTGAACGATTTCAAGCTAGTGCTCAGCGTTCCATCAGGGCTATCCCCATAGTGGATTTTTTGTGGCAGGAAGTCCTCAAGCTAATGAAAACACCTGCTTCTATTCCAGCAGTGATTCCAAACCTGGACAAAAAGTACAAGGCCCCTGACATCTCGCCCACATGCCTTATTGGTAATCCTAGACTAGACTCATTATGCAGGCAGCACAGCGAAGGACCAAAATCCATCGTCCCCGTGCTCAGCTCCCCCTGATAAGGAAGGTCGCTGGCTCGACAACATAGAGAAAAGGTTTTCTGCTCTGGTGGCCACCTCCATTAGGGCCTCCAATGCCATGGTTATCTTAGTACGATATGACCGGCAGATGTGGTTGGATATTTCCTCATTGTTGGAGTATCTTCCGGAGGATAAAAAGGAGGAGGCGAAGGACATTTTGTCGGAAGAGGAAAGAGCATCTTCAGAGCTCATTGAGATTGCCATCGATTTGTCATCTACCCCTTTCGCCAGATGGCAGGAGCAGGGGTGCTGCGTCATCAGGGTTGGCTGAGAGCGACCACCTTTCATCCTGAGGTACAGGCCAAAGTACTTGATATGCCCTTCGATGGGGCGTGCTCGTTCGGCAAGCCCTTTGATGAGGCACTACAGTCCATAAAAGCAGACCCGGACACTGCAAAATCATTAACCACTCTCCAGCAACGCCACTTCCTGACCTACCAACCATACAATCAATACTTTGGATCCAATGCTGCATAGTCCTACTCAAGACCAACAGTACGTAAGAGGCAGCAATCTGCCAGAAGGCCCCAGGACTCTAACAGGAGACAATGAGTATCACCAGGCCCCTGCCATTACAGTCCCACAGCAATTTGGACCCACCTTCTCAAAATTCTTGCAAAAATGAAAGTCCATCTCATTGGACAAATGGGTGTTCGACATCTTCCAGCACGGTCAGAACCTCCAAATGCCCCACTGCGGAAAGTTCAGCTTCGTCTCTTTCCATATCTCAAGAAGGAAATAAAATAACTCCTTTCCAAACACGCCATAGAAGAGGTACCCCTCAAACAACACAATCAGGGGTTTTATTCTCACTTCTTCCTCATCAAGAAGAAAACAAGAAAATGGTGACAGGTCATGGACCTCTGGTTGCTGAACAAGTTCATCAAAACACAATACTTTAGGATTCTCTCTTTACAGGAGATCCTTCTTCTCATGGAAAAAGGGGATTATCTGTCTTCGCTCAATCTCCTCGATGCTTATTTCCATATTCCCATTCACCACAAGCATCGGAATGTTCTCAGGTTTGAAGTGGCAGGGCACAATTATTAGTTCAAGGTGCTTCCTTTTGGTTTAAAATCGGCCCCATGGTTTACACAAAATGCATGACCCCGATAGCAGCTTTTCTAAGACGTTCCGGACACCAGGTGTTTCCCTACCTGGATGACTGGCTAATAAAGGCTCCTATGTTCCAGGCGGCCGAAGCTTCCACTGAAGCCTGCCGGAATTTCTTCCAGTCTCTAGGGTTTCTGATCAATTTGGAAAAATTGTCCCTCATTCCTTCCGAATCTCTGATTTTTCTGGGGGCATGCCTCGAAACAGATCTCGGCAAAGCCTTTCCGACTCAAGAAAGAGTATTACGTATTCAAGAAATAACACAGCTTCTCTCATCCAAAAAGGTCAGTTTCTGTGAGAATATTCAGGTCCATGCTGCAGATGATGTCCTCGTGCATCCCGCTGATCCCCAATTGCCGTCTTCGCTTGTGACCGCTGCAGGAGCAGCTGGATGTGCAGTGGATTCAATCTCAAGGGTCGTTCAACGACATGATTCACATTTCAGCTCCTATGAAAACTGCGATGTCTTGGTGGCGGACCAAGGAAAATCTTACACAGCACCTCTCCTTCATTCACACTTTGCCACAGTTGGTGATGACCTTGGATGCATCAATGGAGGGATTGGGGGGGCTCACCTCCAGGACTTACAAGTTCACAGCAAATGGTCCCAGCAGGAGTCTGAATGCCACATAAACCTTCTAGAGCTCTGGGTGGTATTCCTGGGCCTGAAAGCCTTCTTACTCAAATCCAGGGCTCTTCAGTTCTTGTCCGGACGGATAATACTACCACCATGTTCTACCTTCGAAAGGAAGGCGGCACAAGATCTCGAGCGCTTTCCCGCCAAGCTCAACAGATTTGGGAGTGGCTTCTTGCCAACCACATCTCCTTGCGGGTGGAACACATGCCGGGAGTCCACAGCGAGTGGGCCGACTCTCTCAGCATGGTGTCCAAGCAATGCTACGAATGGGGACTGAACGACTAGCACCTGCAGGTAGTCTATCCAATATTAGATCTGTCCGCTACATACCTCAACAAAAATTGCACCTTCTTTGCAAGCAGGAATCCTCAACCAGAGTCATGGGGAGACGCCTTTCTGTTTTGTTGGGCGGGAATGTTCGCGTACGCCTTCCCTCCGTTTCCTCTCATCCCTCGAGTCCTTCAGAAAATGAAGCAGGAGCCGTGTCGGCTGATTCTCATTGTTCCCGGTTGGGCAGGACAATACTGGTACACCAAGCTGCATCGCCTATCAGAGTGTGCTCCAATTCTCTTTTCTCTACATGAACCAGGGCCAAGTAGTTCATCAGCAAATTCCCTCTCTTCATTTGTCGGCTTGGCTCCTCACCTTGCTGAATGTGGGAATTTGAGCCTACCCGAAGACTGCAAAGCAATACTGCAGAACTCTCGAGCTCCTTCCACGCTCAAATGCTACACTGCAAAAAGGAAGAGATTCTGTGCATGGTGTTTTACCCATTCATTGCATCCGCTTTGATCTTCACCGGAGCAAGTATTGCCTTATCTCTTGCACCCAGCCAAAGCAGGGCTTTCGAACTCTTCCATAAAAGTTCACTTTGCTTCAATATCCAGATATAGAAGACGCTCGTATAAATCTGCCTTGTGATCCAATAGACTTATCAAAGAATTTATGAAAGATCTCTTTAGGGTCTATCCACCGGTTAGACCTCCTCCAGTACTGTTGCAGCTGAATACAGTTCTGTCGCAACTTATGCGACCTCCATTTGAACCAGTGCACAAATGTGAGTTAAAGTTTCTTTCTTGGAAGGTGGCTTTTCTCTTGGCCATTACGTCAGCAAGAAGTATCAGCAAAATCCAGGCATTCACCATAAAATAACCATATTTCCAGTTCCTGCGTACTAATCCTTCTTTCATACCTAAAGTGCCTTCAACTTACCACGTCAATGAACCTATAATTCTACCTACGTTCTTTCCTAATCCATCTTCGGCAGTGGAGAGAGCTCTCCATTCATTGGACATTAAATGCTGCTTCAAGTTTTATCTACAAAGAACAAGGATTTTCTGTAAATCCTCTCAATTACTGATATCCTTCTCTGCACCTAGAAAAGGACAGGCCTTGACTAGGGCCAGCATTTCTCGTTGGGTCACTTCAGCGATTGTCTTCTGCCATGAAAAGGCTGGTCATCCACTACCTGCAAAGATGTTCAGGAAGAATGGAAGGTCACTGCGTGCGAGTCAATCGATCAGGCCAAGTTTGTCCAAAAATACTTCTTTATTTAGTTAATCTTAAAACTGGCTCCCCGGAGCTTTGCCATTTCTTTTCTGACTGATAACGTGTACAGTATCAAGCTGTTGTACGACCCTCTCGGCCTGGACGAGACTATTGCGAACTGTCACAGGCTGAAACAGCCCTGATGAAGTTCCCTCTGGCAAATTGGGAACGAAACGCGTTGGCTGTGTGCCAGTTTTAAGATTAACTAAATAAAGAAGTATTTTTGGACAAACTTGGCCTGATCGATTGACTCCGCAACGAGTGCACCTTCCATTTTTCCTGAACATTTGCCCACTATCCGCATCTCCAGACGGCGGGTGCAGGAAGCGATTGCACCATCTATTAATAGACTGTACATAGGGATTGGATGTGCTTGACCCTGGTCAGCCGTTTGTTCTTTTGCTGCCACTACCTGCAAAGATGCAGGCTCATTCAATGAGGAAGGTGGCAACTGTTTGCGGGAGCATCTCTACCTGACATATGCAGGGCAGCGACATGCGCAAATGCTCACACATTCATGAAGCATCACTGCCTCTATGGTTGGATTGGAAGAAGGCAGATATAGCTGTTGGACAAGCTGCACTTCGTCGCCTCTTTGCCTAAGGTATGCGGCTATTAGCCTCCTTTTTCTTTATATATATTATATATATTTATATGTATATATAGGTATTTATGCAAATGATTTCATGTTTCTAATTCATGCTTTATGGTATTTCTCTTTTACGTCATGATGGGATAGTTCGCCTTCCCATCGTTATTATTTTATTTTATTGCTGAATATACTGCTTACTAGTCGGATTCAAGCATGTGAATCTATAAAAGATACAATACTGGAGAAAAAAACAAGTTACTTACCTGTACACTGTGGGTCTCCAGTATTGATATCTTTTATAGATTCACATGCGACTCTCCCTCCTCCCCGATCAGGCTCACATTTTAACCTCGGAGTAATCTATGTATGCACTTGTGCTCAAAATCTGAGGTAGGGTTACTCTGAGGTCTCTGCTGTGATTGCATGAACTTTGGATGTTATAAAATGAGGTTGAAAGGTTGCTAAATTGTGCTTTTCTTTTCTATGAAGGTCTATGGTAATGTCTTTAATACTGCTATTTGTACTGTTACCATGGGACTCCCACCATGACGACAGGGAGGTGCAAGCATGTGAATCTATAAAAAGATATCAATACTGGAGAACCACAGTGTACAGGTAAGTAACTTGTTTTTTTCCTTGGCTGCACTTGACTCTGCAGCAGTTAGAAGCCTTCAAGGAGGCAATGGTGGTACTTTTTTGGTTGGTTTTGAGTCCCTCTGGAGCGCCTTCAGCCCAAAGATCACCTGGGAAACCCCTTTCAGACTTCTGTTGCTTGGACTTGCCTGGGACCAACTGACCCATTAGACTTCCACTAGCCCCTCGACCGGCACTGTGCCATGCCTCCACTGCTTTGCCAGAAGCCACGCTGGTTCCGGCAGGGCTGGCACTGTCCCAATTTCCAGTGGTCCCAATCACAGATCCCCATCTGAGTTCAGCTAGATCTCGGCCAGTGTTTTGCTATCAGATTACTAAAGCTGAGGCAGTTGAGACTCTGCAGCAATGCCTTTGCCTCGGAGTCAGTATCTGTGGTGGCTTGAGGCTTACGTGGCTCAGACTTGTGTGCCTTACAGGACCCTTACAACATTCTACATGATGATGGTGATGAGGCAGATAATGTGTAATCTCCTCACTATACTGATGAAGGACTGTGTGTGTATACAGAGTGCAGCTCTGTAAATAAAAACATCACCAGTGCCATATACCTGGGATTCGTGTGGTCTCTGTTCGCCTGGCAGTGTGCGGAAGTGCGGAAGTGCAGAGACGACGTGTTTTTATCGATATATATATATATATATATATACTTATATCTTCAAAATGCAGTTGGGTCACTCACTGAAGAAAGTGCTGCCTTTGCTGCGGTAGTACACAGGACAGTGAAGGTTTTAGAATTGCAGTTGTCAACAGAGGCAACCAAAGCTTATTTGCTTACTGAACTTTTACAGATGGGCCCTGTAACTTCCGAGCCCATGCTACCCTTCAGTGAAGCCCTGACAACACCAGGCTGCGGCGTGGGCTGTCATGCTTGTTGTCACCGGTTCCCTGCCCTGTAGCAAGGCATCACAGAACTGCCACAGGTGCCTTCTTGATTCAGCACTCAACACCGGGTGGTGGCAACAGAGGACGGGGTCACAAGCAACATGCTAAGTCCTAGTCTTCCCCACCGCCCAGCCACTCAGATTTCCCCCTTCAAGAGGCACCTACAGCCAGTGGGACGCAGAATATGCTTTTATCTTCCCTAACTAGTGTATGCTGGTGGTTGTGCTTATGCTGTTCACATTCTGTCAATACCCTAAACCTCCTCCTGATTTCACTCAGATGTCGATAGAGCATGCCTCTATCTTGGTTAAAGGGGTTCAGTTTTTGCTGGCCAAAGGAGGAGTAAAGAGAGTCCCCGAGAAGGAGGGGGCACCGGATGCTGTCTGTTACTTGTTGGTTTCCAAAAAGTACAACATTGTCAGGCCAATTTTGAATCTTGAGCACCTTCCCTTGGAAGGAAAAGTTCAAGATGCTGACTCTGGTAGGCTCCACTTTAGATCTCAGGGATTGCTTGATGTCCTTGTACTTGCATGATGTGCACTTTCAGGTACCTGCCCTTCATTCCCACAGGAATTTCAACTGCTTCGTTGTGGGGAAAGGATCACTTTCAGTTCACCATCTTACCATAACTGTTTTTAACATATAATTATTGGATTTTGTCTGAAACAAACGTTACAAAATGGTGCGATCAGGAACAGCGGCAACAGAATAAAAATCCACATGCGTCGTCAATGTTGTTAAAGCTGAAAGTGGGGCAATTGTCAACGTGGGAAGACTGGAAGAGGAAGGTATGTTGGCCGGAATCAAAGCGGATGACAGAATGGATTGAGTCCTTGATTGTGACGACGACTCTTTATGAATGAACTGGGGCGCAGGGATTAAAGTAACAGAACGGGTCGATCCGAGGTAGCTACAGATCTCTCAGGATGCCTGAAAGGCTGAACGTGTAATGCGCTGGAGGTACGAGTGATGTTTTGAGTGATTTTGAATCTCAAAAATAGACTGAGAAAGAGGAGATAAGAGCCAACAGCGAACTGTAACTCAAATTGGTGGAGTTAGGGGTGTCGCCCTGTGGTGAAATATGGGGTTGTGGAGAAGGGATCAGTGCTGGCTGGAGAAGTGTTCATCCATGAAGGGGGTGTTTTGTTCTGGGACGTCCGGTAACAAAGTGGGGTCGGATTAGGTAGAGGCGGTAAAAGGCACTGGGATCAGGGAAGGGAGACTCAAGTTCAGGAGGTTGGGTGCAGGGGTAAAGCCCAAGTTGTTTAGGGGGAAAGAGTGTCATTGTGGCCCACAGGCAGTCCCAAGATGCCACCATCGGACGAGTATGCAGGCTTTTACTCTCCTCTCTGGGTATGGCTTTACTTTCCGCTTGGCCCTATCCCTTGAACATTGTTAGCCAACTTGTTAGTATGGGAGTTTGTGGAGACTTCTAGTTGCTCATGATTGCCTGATTTGCCAACAGCAGGCCAAGGTCTAGGAAGCAGGACGTCACCCGTCGACATTTCGGCGAGAGAAGAGGCCCAGGGCTCCAATTTCCCACATCATTTGGAGGGATACTCCAGTGCATTTGGAGAGTGTTCCAAAAATGTGGGCCCAGCCTGTGGAGAGGGATGGGCAAGTCCAGAACATGTGTTGATATTCCACATTTGGAAAGGTACAGCAGGGGCAAGAGGTGGTTGGGAATATTCTGTGGAGCCTAGCAGGTGGAGGTACACCAGGTGCAAAATAAAGAATTGGATTAATTAGATTATGGCATTTCAGGAGCTCGTGTGGGGGAATACTTATCCTCTAGCTCACTCTTTATCGTGCAAGCCTCTCCCAAATTCCGACTCCCAAGTGTCACTCAGGTGCTGGTGTGATGGTGGGAGTGAGTGATTCTGTGACTTGTAAAGCCAGGTGATGCTATGTCTGTCAGTGACAATTGTCTATATTGTATGGATCAGTTGGTGTACCAGAGGTTCTGCATCCATTATCCCCCAACTGGTGTATAAAGCACACGCTATAAGGCCATCATTTTAAAATTGTCCATAGTGTAAAGCAAATTAGTCTTGTAGAATCTGGAAAAAAAGAACGAAGCCATTTTGAAATAGGTCCAAGACTGTGTCAAGGCCACTACCTCCCAATGAATGAGGGTGGCATAGCCTACAGAGAGGCAGTATGGAGATGGGCTCTAAGTAGTCCGTCAGAGCCTTGCCAGGCACTGTAATGCTACCCGAAGTAATTCTGAAGATGTGCGGATGGGTCCGAATTTGGAGAGGAATTGTAGTAAATCTATGATGCAAAAGGATTTCTGCTCCCTTCAGTCTCGTCTAGAGCCTCTCCAGAGAGCCTGCTAGCCACTGTAGTTGGCCTGCCAGATAGTAGGCTTCGAAGTTGGGAGCTCCCAGACCCGCTTGATCTGCTGGGAGTCATTGGGAGGCAAGTGAAACTCTCAGACGGCTGTTGCCCCATATCAAATCCTCCAGGAGAGCGTCCAGTTCCCTAAAGAGGTCGCGGGTCAGAAAGATGGGGAGGTTAACAAAGTGATAAAGGAGTCTGGGGAACATCACCATCGTAGCTGCGGCAACGCGTGCTATCACCAAGAGGGGAAGTGTCGGCCAGAAGGCCACTTTGCCTCTGTGGGAGGAGATATACCATCCCAAGTTCACCCCCCTTCCCTCAGAAAGGTCTGCGTCATTATGGTATATGTTAATGCTCAGGTAGCAGATCAGGAAGTCTTACCAATGCAGTAGGTGGGTCAGCCAAGGGGGGGCATCCATGCACAAGGGAAAAATACAGGATTTTTCTCTACTAACTAGAAGTGCGGAGGGTTGAGAATTTAGGCAATCTCGTCGAGGCCTTTGCGGGTATTTTTAGGATGGGGACCAAGGAAGATTTTGAGTGTTTGAGGCAGGGTGCCTTCCTGGAGGTCCTTTTGGAATAGCTGCGTCAATTTAGGAGCTAGTGTGTTGGAGTAGGCCTTAATGAACTCTACGGAAAGGCCGTTGAGGCCCAGCATCTTGCCCGAGGCTAGCTCTTTTATAGCGGCCTTTATATCCTGGGGTGTTATTGGGTCGTCTAGCTCAGTTCAAATGGTTGGTTCGACTCTTAAGGACGGTTACATCCTCCAGAAAGCCTTCGACTGCCTGCAACGAATGATACAGGCAGCGATGTAAAGACGTTTGTAGAAGCGGAAAAGCGCGTGACAAAGTTTCTGCTGTGACTGTACCAGGGTACCTGATTCAGCGCAAAGGGTTGTGCTAGGGGGCATCTAGATTCCGAAGATGAGATCCCGGCAAGTAGTCGACCACATTTGTCCACTTCGGCATGTATACCGCCTGTATATGCAGACCAGTCGAGGCAATGCAGTTTCTCGAGTAGCTGAGCCTCCTCTTTGTGTAGGTCACCTAAGGTCACTTAGGCGGAGGGATCCATTACTACCTTTCTTTTTTATAGTCCCTTTCTATACTAGACAGATCGCATTTCAGGGAACAATGGGTACCGCCCACCGGAAGAATACACTGGCCTCAGGTAGCCATCTTTATTGCCTCCCTTTCTGTCGCTCCCGAAGAGGCCATGCCTTAATTATCGTCAAAGTATTCAACTAGCCGGGTTGCTAGTTCGTCTCACAGGATTCCATCGTCTAGTAGCGATATGGGGTTTTGCCATGTGGGAGCTGGGGGGGGGAGGTGTCCCCCATTTCAGAGTCAATATCATTGGACTGTGGTCAGATATATTCCTGCCTAAGTAGTTGCTGCAGTGACCAATGAGGGAATGTTGTGGGTGAAGACCGTCCTATACAAACACGCGTACAGGTCATGCACAGGCAAGTAAAATTAATATAATTTAGTTGATGGGTTGCAGAGGTGCCAGACATCAGAAAGAGACCAATGATGTAGCCACTAGAACAATGTGGCCGCTTTCATGACGGTAGGTGCTGTCAGCAGGGGGTGTGTGGTATGTATCCAATGGTGTATCGAGTTCACTGTTAAAGTTCCCTGCCTGAAGCTAGGGGATGTGTGCCCAGGGTGCTAGCTGAGCGGATAACTAGGCGAGAAATGTGGGATGGCTTGTGTGTAGTGCATAGGTTTCCCAGGCCCAGATGAACCCCACTGATTATCCCCATGAGGAGCACAAATCTGCCTTCCGAGCCCTTAATCGACTCCTGGTCCACATAGGGGAAGGGCCCCAGCTGTGATCCAGATTGCAGCTTCTTGGTTGTATGTGGAGAAATTTGTGCAGCTCTGTCCCCTCCAGCGTTTTTGGAAGTGGAAGCCCTCTGCGCGGTCAATATGGGATTCTTGAGGAAAAGCGATACGAGTCCTGTGTTGCTGTAGTAGGGAGTGTATTTTATGTTTGACGGGGCTATGCATGCCACGGATATTCCATTTGACAAAGGTGTATATGGGTTGGCCGGTCATAGTGCATCGAATGTTGTGCGTGGTGAACCTTGGGGTACATCCCTCTCCCTGTCAAGAGGTAAAGAAAGTGATTAGGTGTGGCCCATCCTACCCTTAGGCCTTGCCTCGACACCTCAGGTACTTATGAAGCAGATGGTGGTGGTCAGGGCTCATCTTTGCAAGTCAGGACTGCACGTTCTCCTGTTGAAAGCGTGCTCACCACACTCGCAGACCTCCTGTCAGAGACGATCTCCCTCTTATCTTCCCTGGGGTTCTCTGTCAACAAACCGAAATCCTACCTTCAGTCAGTGCATAGAATTCTCTTTATAGGGGGCATTTTGGACACAATGGCATTCAAAACCTTTCTGCTCTCACAGGTCCAAGACATTCTGCATATGATCCAGAGGTTTCAAGCCTAGTCCTGTGTTCTGGCCCTGAAGCTTCTTGGTCTTTGCTAGTGCCTCATACCTATTGGCAGATGTGGGCTCTGCAGTGGAACCTTGGGCTCCAGTGGGCTTAGTACTGGGGGTGCCTCTCGGACAACATCCCTGTGTAAGACGAGGCAGCCCGGCACCTTTGATGGTGGATGAAAGATTCCAATCTGACATGTGGTAGGCCACTCTGCATACTCCAGAGCTCACAGTGGTGATTGATGCATCTGTGTAATGAAGACGGAGCCCAGAGAAACAAGCAGCATGTTTATTCAGAAAATTATATCCAGCTCCTTCCTTTGCCTGACATGCATCAACTCCTTTCTCCAGTTGTCTCATCACTAACATTCCATTAGCTAGGATAGGTGCCACACCCTCGAGCTATCAGTTCCTTTCTTTCCAAGCCACCAGACATGGATCCGGAGCTACCTTTCGTCTCTTTGAGATCGTTACCTCTCTCAGAAAATTTGTTTTACATTGTGCAAAGGACATGTCACCTCCCAAAATCACAGGTTTTAAGCACCGTCTCAAACAAATTTCTGTGACATATCCTCACCAAATTTGCCAGTAATGCCTTGCATCGAGCCACGACTTTAAGGCCTGCAGTGACTGCATGTTGATGAACCCAAAGGCCATTCGAGACTGCAAGGCAAAACTTTATATCCCCAAGACCCAGAAGAATCCGGGACGGCATTGGTCCAAGTTGAAAGTTCGTTCCCTGTTCTGTTTGAGATCCAGGAGGTATAAGAGTCATTCTAGGGGGTCAGCCTACATCTAAATTTTTGGGAAGTAGAAGAAAAAAACACCAGAAATCTAAGTGGGACTCGGCCTCTTCCTGCCACTCACACTCCCATGAGAAGGTGTGGGGGTGGCACCATACATCTCTAACTTGCCCCCGAGATCACCTGACTTCGAAGCCAGTCCCACAACTTGTTCTAGCACAACCAGAATTTCCAGGGCTTTCCGCCATCCTTAGCAGATCAAAAAGTTCTGCGCAATCATTCTTCTACTGTTTGGATCCTTGCCAATTCCCTCTTGCACACCAATGGGCCCCACGGAACTGAGAGGTTCTCTGCCTGGGCTACGCCTGGCAGATTCGCTTTATGCACCAGCGGGACCCTTCAAGCCCTTAACAGGACCATCTCTGGTGCCAGTCTCAAATCAACCTTCGGCACCATGGTCTACGCTGGTTCCTGGTGCATCAACGCCGATGCTGACTCTGTTGATGCCGTATGAGATGATCCCAATTTCTTCTCTGACTTCGAGTGCCGGTTCAACCTCGATCACAGTCATTTCCGACCGCCCTTGAGGCTCCATTGCCTCCACTTAATCGAACACCAAAACGACAACAGCACACCCTGCATTCCCTGTTATGAATTGATTGGGGTAACAATTATGATGTGGGTGATGAGATTGGCCAACCTTATCATGAGGAAAATTGGCATGATGACCTGCAGGAGGGTAGTGGCCTTGGTACCTCCCAAGTCTGGTCTCCTCTCACTCTCTGGCCTTGCTACTGAAGAGAGTGGTTCTTATGCCATGGTTATACGTAGACCGGCCGAAGTCCTTGACCTCCAGCTCCCCACTGTGAAGGTCAAGGCCAATATACCTGCAGAGGGTCTTCAGCCAGGGCAGACATCTACTGAGCCCCTCTTACCATTTACTGAGGTCCTTACAGATACATTGTTGGGACACTTGGTGAAACCTTGCTTTGGCCGCCCGGTCAACCGCCAAAGTGCACGATGCAACCGCCCTGCCCGGGCAACCTTGCATTTCTATCTCCGCACCCCTCCACTGAAAGCTTGGTCGTGCAGGCATCTGCAAGTAAGACTAGTCCCAACTCATTTCCAATGACTCCCCCCTCTCGATAGGGAGTCGAAACGGATGGAGACGTTCGGTAAGAGGGTTTTCTCATCCACTAGCTTGCCGCTCAGGTCGGTGAATGCCAGCTGCCTAATGGGGCCCTATTCTCATGGCCTTTGGGACTTGGTGGCTCAAGTCCTCATAGATGTCCCCAGTGATCTCTGACCAGTCTTCACCCAGGCCAAACAGTACGATCATGACACAGGTAAGTTCAGAATTCGTTGTGGTTTGTCACCACCAATTCCATACTGCGGGCCATTGGCTCCAGTGTTGCCATTTTCTGCCACGCTTGGGTGCTGTCCACCAGACTTGCCCATTTGGGGACAAAGCGACTCCTCTCTCAAGCGGTTCATGGAGAGCAGGGTCACAGCATGCTTCTTGGGCTTATCTGACCCACCTCGCCAGCCACATCAGCACTACCATTCCTTTCGAGGCTTCTGCAGAGATGCCCCATACTGTCAGCCAATCCAATCCCAGCATGGCACCCAGTAGTTTCAGGGTTGCGGCAGTGGTTCCCCCTGCCAACCAGTCTACTGCCCCCCCTGCGCCAAGCCCTTTAGGGTGCCCTAGTGGAGAACAGCTACCCAGTAGGAGGTAAGATCTGATGGCAGACTATAACATCAGACAATTGGGTACTGCTAACAGTGCAAAAGGACTACTGCGCCCTCCTTTTCCTTTCTGTACTGCCGCACCTTCCACCATCAACCCAGCAACTGACAGAGGATCATCTTTCTGTTTTTCAGCAGGAAGTGCAAGCCCTTTGGCCAAAGAGTATATTGAGAGGGTATCCGCGCCAGAAGTAGGAAGTGACATTATTCCTGCTACATTCTGTTGCCAAAGAAGGAAGGAGGCCTTTGTCCAATTTTAAACCTGCACTCTCTCAACACCAAATTCAAAATGCTCGCACTGGCCCAGGTCTTGTCTACCCTCGACCCTGGAAACTGGATGGTGCTGTTAGACCTGCGATTTGTGGTGGGACAGGAGCATTTTCAGTTTGCTGTGCTCCCCAATGGTCTTGCGAGTCCCCCTCAGGTGTTCACACAAAAGTGATGACTGTGGTGGCAGCACATTTTCGGAGGTCAGGGGTGCCAGTTAGGTTACCCTAACAACAACTGGCTGATGAAGGCGGGCTTGCCCCAGACAGTCGTCAACCACCTCCAGTCTACGGCGAACCTACTGTCATCTTTGGGGTTCACTATCAACATGGCGAATTCACACATGACTCCATCTCAGATGCTCCCTTTCATCTGAGCCATTCTGGACATGATTTGATTTCATGCCTTTTCCCCAGGAAAGAGAGTCCAGAACATTCAGGTTATGATCCCGATCTTTCTACCTTGGACCTGTATTTCAGGGAAGTGGACTGAGAGACTTCTAGGACTGATGGCCTCCTGCATTCTACTGGGTGGGCAAGCCAAGTGGCATATGCGGGCTTTGCAGTGGGATCTGAAGTTTCAGCGGGCGCAACATCAAGGAGACCTATCTGACCACGTTCATATTTCAGAGGAGACTGCGAAAAACCAGAAATGGTGGTTACTGGACCAAGATTGGGTCAGCTGCAGCCTCCTCACCATTCCCCACCCAGAGCTCACAGTGGTGACCGATGCATCGCTACTGAGTTTGGGTTGCCATCTGGGAGACGTGGAGATCAGACACCTCTGGTCTCCGGCGGAGTCCTAGCACCATATCAACCTTCTAGAGCAGAGGGCCATCTGCTTGGCATTCAAAGCCTTCCTTCCATTCATCAAGGGGAGGCTGGTACAGGTGCTCATGGGCAAAACCACCACCATATGGTACTGCAACACGCACAGTGAGGTGTGGTCACAGACCCTGTGCCAGGAAGCCCTGCACCTCTGGAAATGGCTGGAGCACCAAGGAATTTACCACCTGGCAGGATCGGTGAATACCATGGCGGACGATCTCAGCCACCTGCACCTAGTGGATCCCGAGTGGCAGTTACACCTGTAGGTGGCTCACGTTCTTTTCTGTGAATGAGGAAAACCTGTGATCGATCTGTTCACCACCGCCGAGGACTCACAATGTCAGCACTTCTGCACGTTGGAGTTTCCAAGGCATCTCTGACTCGAACGCACGTTTTGCCTTGAGTAGAACACTGGACTCCTGTATGCCTTTCTACCGATACCACTCCTGCTCCGAGTTCTCAAGAATGTGAAGTCTGACCTGATCCAAGTCATCCTAATGGCTCAAGATTGGGCAGAGAGAGTATGGTATCCAAAACTGTGCCAGGAGGCCCTGTACCTCTAGAAGTTGCTGAATCATCAGGGTATTTCCCTGACCATACACCACCTGGCAGGATTTTTTAATTCTAAGGCTGACAAATTCAGCCGATGACACCTATCTGATCACGAATGGCAGTTATACCAAGAGGTGGCGCAGAGCATCTTATACCAATGTGGAGATCCATGACTCAATCTCTTCACCACCGCCGAGAACGTGCAGTGTCAGCACTTTTGCGGCATGGAGTTCCAAAGAAGACTCTCTCTGAGACACATTCCACCTAGAGTCGTGCACGGTAGTGATGTATGCCTTCCTGCCACTACCTCTCCTGTCCAGAGTTCTGAAGAAAATCAAGAATGGCAGGCCCAAGTCATCCTAATGTTCCGGATTGGGCCAGGAGAGTGTGGTGCCCTCTGGTCAGACTGCCCTTCAAGGAGGACCTGCTTTTGCAGCAACAGGGCAGGGTTCTGCACCCGGGCCTTTGCAGTCTCCACTTTCATTCTTTGATTTTAAACGGCGACAGTTGACCACTAACCTACTTCCTCCAGTGGGGTTGATGTCATCATGGCAGCCAGACATCCCGCGACAAAAACTGTATATGCCGGTTGTTGGGACAAAATTTGAATCGGTGCTCTGTAGTTAGATCCCCTGCAGGTAAAGTTATCTGATGTTTTGTTCTTTGTTTAATCCCTGACCTGGCAAGGCTTTTCTCTAGGCACAGGTAAAAGCACCGTTCTGCTTTTTTGAGCTTGCCAGATCAGCTCTCATTGTTTAAGTCTCCAGTTGTTATGCACTTTTTGAAAGGTTTACAAGATTTGTTTCATTCATTTCCCTTGCCATGTCAATGTGTGACCTTAACCTGGTCTTTACGTTTCTATTGTGCAATCCCTTCAAGCCACTTCACAGCAGCTCCTTGCGGCTTCTCACCCTCAAAACGGTGATCTTTATCGCCATAACATTGGCGTGGGGTGTGAGTGAGTTTCAAGCTCTCTGTGTCAACCAGTCGTACACCATCTTCTTCTCAGACAAGCTGTTTTTCTTGCCTAAAGTTGTGACCCCATTCCATGTCAGTCAGACCATCACTTTGCTGGCATTCTATGCTCCGCCTCACCCCTCTATGGAGACTCCCTATCGCTTAGACCCCAAGAGAATGCTGAGCATTTACATGGCTTGTACCAAAGAACACCGGGTGGATGATCCGCTCTTGTGCCGTTCTCTGGAGTGAAAACAGTCAAGGCTCTGCAAAAGAGAACCATCTCACAGGATCATGCTCTGCATTAACATCTGCCATGCACTGGCTAAAAAGCAGCCTCCAGAAGG
Source organism: Calotriton arnoldi (assembly GCA_963921515.1). Lineage (NCBI taxonomy): Eukaryota > Metazoa > Chordata > Amphibia > Caudata > Salamandridae > Calotriton > Calotriton arnoldi. Next base: position 2,576,550 of record CAWUFW010001779.1, on the reverse strand, counting down.
TCTGCGTGCTCATTCTACCCAGGCCAAAGCTGCTACCTACTACATTGGCATGCAAAGTGGCTGTCCTGGACATCTTCCAGGCAGCTACGTGGGCATCCCTTCATACGTTCATGGAGCATTATTGCCTGGCAGTCAAGTTTGCGGAGAGGGTATTTTGCCCACTCGGTCCTGCAGGAATTTTGGTTTGAGTCCATCCATAGCCCCACCTCCAAATAGGTACTACTTTGCAATCTATTCAGAAGGTGAGGAATCTGCGACTAGAAGTCTATAATCAAAAGAATGTTACTTACCTTCAACAGCACTCTTCCTTGTAGAGTCTCTATCTAGCCGCAGATTTCTCATTGGCCCTCCCACCCTCCCCTTTCTGTGGTTGACCTCTATCCATTAAGAAGATCCCAATACTAGGAATCCGCACACTGGTCACACCAATTTCCATTTGCGGGGGTCTGTGTCTGGGTCCGCAGACAGTGTCGAAACCAACTGACAGCGTGCGAGAGTGGCGTCTATATAGGCTCCACATGTCATTTTGGAGTGGAACGGCATCAGTGCTGAGCCTCACGGTGCCTCCTACCGACATGCAAGAGTGCTGCTGAAAAGTTTCCAGATCCAGATTGACGCCTAGGGAATATTCAAGAGGTGTGGAATCTGTGGTTAGAGTCTCTACCAGTGAGTGTTACCAAATGTAAGTAACTTGTTCATCTGGCGCCTGGTTTCCTGCACTTTGCTGTTCACCTGCCTGAGCTGGGGTCTAGCGTGTCACCATATTGCCTGCAGAACCCTCCTAGCTGTTGATGCCATCCCCTCAATAAGAATCTTGCTTGATCATCTAATGTCAGCAATAACTTCAGTTCTCCAGCAAGGCTTGATTCTCTGGAGAGAGTCGGATTAATCCTGCCTCCTCCAATAATGCCCCTGTTCCTTCTGGGCAAACGTGGAGGTTCTGATTGCGAAACACTGCTTTGTATTTTTTATTTTATTTTACCGTTGTGCCCTGCTGAAGCAGTGCTGATGACTATCTCCCCTTTCATGATTACCACACTTGCCATCTTTCTATATTTAGCCACTAACCAGGTTAAATACTATCTGACTTTTTTTATCCCCCATGTTAACTCCAGATGGGTAATTTGAAATCGAGTTTGAATATTGATTGATTCTGTGCTTGAGCATGTAAGGACTCTCAGTTCTGTTCCTTCAGACAGTGGTCAGGTGATCATTCCACCAGAATCTGCCCCTAGGATTAAATGTGTTTAATTCAACGCAAGGTCTCGGGTCAAGCATCATTTGGAAGTGGCTGAACTAATAGACTCCCATCAGTTTGACATCGTCTTTGTGACAGAAACTTGGGCAGATCAGTCGGCGGGTCCTGAAATGACTGCTTTAGTCCCACCTAGCTTCAGGATTCACAGGCTTGACGGGGGGGCAGAAAAGGTGGTGGGCTCGCTAATATATACCGGGGTATTTACGCGGCCATCTTCTCTTCCCAACACTGAGGGGTATATTTACAAGAGTTGCTGCTAACTAGCGTTAGTATTAGTTAGCTGCAATTTTCTTATCGCCACGTATAGCCGAAAACTATCGCCATGGTACCGACGTATTTACAATACGTTAATACATGGCGATAAGATCTGCTCGCGGCGGCGAATGTTGGCGTTAACACTAGCGTCAAGGCAATAAAAAGTTTGCTGCTAGCAAGAGAAAAGTGACGAAAGGCCAATTAGAGGCAAGAAAACTCATGTTAGTCAGCCCAACATGACTTTTCTGCTTTTAGAGGCAAAAATAGCCTATAAGTCCACCACCAATGATTAAAATAAAATAAAAACAATGGAATGCAGCAGCCAGGGCCAAGTTCAGTACAGGGAAACAACCCACCCCCCAACAGCCAGGATGACCAGCCAGAGTCCGAGGAGAAGAGGAAATGCAGATTCGGGGCTCCATAAATGTAAAAGGCGCATCGCTGGGAAAAACCAGTGATGCATCACTTTTCATAGCGCTTCCCTTGCGATTCCATGGCAGCCGAAGCGTGGACAGTCTCCGGGGCCCGGAGGCCTCGCTGGGCCTGCGTCTGAAACCCGGAGTGGGTGGCGGAGGTGCTGTGGAGTTGCTGCGGCCTGATGGTGGAGGCGGAGTGCGTCGGGACCAAGCCTGTGGCGGCAGACATTGAGGCATCGGCGATCACCCTTACCTGGCAGGGAAGTCTGGCAGGTCGCATGGAGACACGTTGCTGACCTGTGTGAGAAGACTCCCTGGTGCCCCTTGGAGCTGTGATCGGTAGACGCACTCCTGCGCACCATCGCATAACAGGCGTCACCACTACACCGGGGTGCATGGTGGAGATTGCCAGTGGTGGGCCACGCCTCTCTGCACCATAGGCCGGAGGATGTGGCGCTGCCCGGACGCTGTGGAGGGTGAGGCCCCTCAGCTGCGCCAAACTAGTGTGGTGGGAGCTCTGCAACCTAATGCCTAAGGGGGCCCTGTTGCATCACCTGCATCGGGAGGTTCCCCAGCAGACTTGCTGGTGACTGCTGTACCCAGGCTTGTGAAATCCCACCTGGCTGAGGCTCCTGCTGGCTGAGTCACAGATTCGGAGAGCGCAGCGGATTGAGCACCGGTGTTGATGTCCAGGTGAGGAGAAGGTGGGACGGGGAGTGGAGGAGGCCAGGGGGTCGTGTTGGGCCCAGGCCTAGCACCGGTGGGTGGTGCACACTGTGCCATGAGCAATCCCTGTGCTGCGGAGGACGCACATTGCTAAGGACACCGCACAAGACTGGTGGGGGAACTCCACTAACTGACTCAAGTTGCTGAGATCGGCCATTGTTGGCAGCAGGTGCCAGGGGCACGGGGCCCGGTTCGGGCATAGGCCCTTGGGTATGCAACTTGATCCGCCGCTACTCACCAGGGAACTGGGGAACATGGAACTGGTCACCACTGTGAGATCGGAGGAGGCAACTAGGTGGTGCTGCCTTTCCTCGCCTCCTGGTAGTCAGCTCTTGGGTGTACGGGGGACTATACCTTAGTGGACTTGCTCTTCTCACAGAGCAGCCCTGTCTGGTAGCTGCTGCTGGTTCCTCTGACCCGGAGGTCAGGTGTTCGAGGTCCTCCTCCCCCGCAGGCTCCAGCCTGCACCTCATCGTTGGTGGTCCAGTGGTGGAGCGTAACTGCTCTGCTGCTTGACTGCCCTCCTGTCCCTCTTTTCTGCTCTTCCTGTCCCGCTTTCTGCTCTTCTCCATTGCTTTCTACCTTTGGCTTTGTATTTTTTTCTTTGCTTTGTTTGGCTTTGTCAGTCCCGTGCTTTTGTGCAGTTCCTTTTTCCCTGTCCTCTCCCTCATTGACGCTGCGATCCCCTGCCCCTCCAGTGTCCTTTCCCGCCTCCCAGCTGTCCAGCCCCCCGCAGCACTACTAAATGGCAGCCGCTGTGCGTCCATGCACAGCGGGTGTGCCACTGGTGCGCCAAAGGCAAGCCCGTCTGTGCTGTCCGCGCATGGAACGCATCCATTGCAAGGAACCCTGCCTCCCGGACTCTCCACCGCTATGACGTCAGCTCCCTCCTCGCCCACAACCCTGGACGCCAATCTGCCTGCCATCTAGCATCACCGAAGAATACCCTTGCTCCCTTCGCCTGCCGAAACTGAAAACACACCTTCTGCCACATCAACACACCAGCGCATCTCGCCACCCAGCCGATCACCAGCGCACCCGACCGCCCCAACTGCATCCTCCTCAACGTGTGGTCCCTCCACAAACATGCCACAGAAATCTGGGACCTCCTCGACACCAACTCTTCAGACATCGCCTTCTTCACGTAAACCTGGACCAACCTCTGCTCCAGACCGGACATCGCCATCGCCATCTCCAACGGCTACTACATCACTCGTAAGGACCGCCCAGGAGGAGGCATTGCCATTGTCTACAAAAGCACACTCCGACTGACCACACACTCTTATGACCCAATGGCGACGATGGAACACCTCCACTTCCAGATCCGGACCGAGCCCAACACCACCCTCAGCAGGCATCCTTGTCTACAGGCTCCCCAGCCCATGACCACCCCCATGCACCGATGCCATTGTAGGCCTCATCGCACTCCAGGCTCTCTCATCAACTGACTACGTCCTACACGTAGGCCTCAACTTCCACTTAGACAATCCCAGTAACCAGAGCACCACCACCCTCCTGGAGAACCTTGCCAACATTGGACTCAAGCAGCTAGTCACCGCACCAACCTTCATAGCCAGACACACGCTCGACCCGGTCTTCTCTGCCAGCTGAAACATTCAACTACAGCCACACCACCAAACTCTCCTGGACCAACCATCATTTTATTCACCACACCCACCGTACACCACCACCATCATTGCCCCCTCCCCGTCACAGCTGGATCAAGGCCTCAGAAGAACTTCTCGTCAACTCCCCCAGAACCACCTCTCCGCCAACGCTTACAGACACCAACACCGCAGCACGCAACCTCCACCGATGGATCTCTAACTGTGCAGACACCCTGGCACCCCTCAAGAATAAACCGGGCAAACAACACTCCCAGAAGGCCAACTGGTTCACTCCCGCCCTCCACTAGTCCAGACGCACCTGCAGACGTCTTGAGAAGAGATGGAGCCACAACATCAATCAACTCCGCAACACAGTCGCCATTGCATCATGGTGCAAGGGTGCCTGCAATGGCGCATGGCAGCCATTGTGCGCCATCGTAGGGGAAAAAAACAGGCGGGAGCTAATTCCTGAGCCCCTTCCAACAGTTTAACGCCGCCGGTGTGTCATTTTCTCGACATACTTGCAGCATGAATTTTGCACCACATTGCACCGTATTTACAAACTGACATATCTAGGCATATGTGTGAACTTGTGAAGCCCTGTGGCACATTATTCACGCGTCGGGTATGATGTATGCAGGGTGGGCGTTCCCGCGCAACAAAGCCTCGTAAGAATGGCGCAGTGTAATCTCTCACATTTCACTGCGACAATTCTAGGACGCTACTGTGTCAAAACCTTAAGCCTGCCTCATGGCAGGTGTAAGGGTGATGCAGTGTCATAGGGATAGGCTGGCCCCATGCATTGCTGGAGTTGCGCCATGTCTGCGACACAACTGCAGCAATGCGTGACTTTACCGCTGACAGATGTCGGGATTCCAGACGTATGTCATTGATTGCAACATGTAGCGCCGTACAGTAAATACGACGCATCCATGGTGTCGCAAGGAGGGCGCAGTGAAAAGTGTCGCAACACTGTTTTGTCACAGCAATGCAACACTTTTCATGAATGAGGCCCAGGAATGCACCCTATCTTATTGATAAGGTACATTCCTGACCTTTTGTTTAGGCGCAGGGCAGCGCAGCAATATTCCTTGCAGTGCTGTCCAGCACCCAAATATCTTATATATGGACCAAAGTGTTTGCACCAATTTTAAGACCATCTATTTTTTGGTCTTAAAAAACTGCCTCCAACTGGTCTTAGCAGCAGTTTTGGGGGGTTATCGATGTACAGGAATTTCATTGTAAATATCGCGAGGTGTGGTTAGCGGCAGTATTTTCACGGGAACGCCTACCTTGCATCTCTTTTTTTATTAAGTCCCGCTAACAGAAATGTCGATCTTGAAAATTCCTGTTCACGCTGGAAAAGTGCCGCTAACTGCAGTAGCAGCAACTTGTAAATAAGGCAATAAAAAAAAAAGCCACCGTAACGTCAAAAAACTTACACTACAGCGGCGTTAAGTTCTTGTAAATCTTCCCCTGAGTTTGAAGGCTTGATTTTTAAATTTGAACTTTCCAAATCTCAGTCGTTTAATGGTCTCATACTGTATAGGGTAAGAAAAAATGGTACTTGCACTCCTATGTTACGGTCCTCTTGTGAAGGTGGTAAGGGTATGCGTGCAGTCGGGGTATCGCTCACTGGTCCACGAGCGTGTTAATGAATATGAGATGAAGCGTCTCCCTCGGGGAGACGTCCCCTTCATGCACAGCTTTTTCTCCAAACCAATGGAGTAATCAAATTGAAAAAAACAATGTTCTTAGTATCTTCATTGAGTCAGAATTTATTTAATTATCCTCATAAATTCTTTCGTAAACCAATACATTAGTAAGGTAATTCATTCCATGAAGCCAAATGCATTATTCATGGAAAGTTGGGGTCCCAGTTGATTATACCCACCTTTCAGAATCGGCACGGAGCTTTAGTATTCTGCTATCACAGATAAATGAATAGGTCCCCTGACGAAGGGCTAATCCAGCCCGAAATGCATTGGGTGTAATCAACTTAGATGGGATTTTTTCCAACTGTAATCTCTCTATTAACTTTGCTATCCTCCCAGTAATGTAGTCTGACCACAGTGCAGTTAGCTGGGAAATCCTTGTTGATCATAATACTGCTTGTCAAGAAAACGGGGGAGGAAGAGGAAAAAACTGGGTTCACCCTCCTTGTAACTATGTACCCAACAAATAGAAAAAACCCAGTCAGGGGAGAGAAGCAAAAATCTCCACTGTGTTGGAAAAGATCAGAAAAACTTTGTTTTTCTTAGAAAACCCTCACCCACCAGGGTTGCCCCTTGGTGGCATGCTTCATCATTGGGGTTCATCCCAATCCGCTGCGGATCGAGGCGTGCTGCAACCAAATGAATGCGCAGGAGCACTATAGAGATAACGTCTATGATAAAGACTGTGATTGGTGAGGGGAGTAGGAAAAATGTGCTAACAGGTTAAAAATACCTGACTAGTAGGACCCTTACTTTATTCCTGCCTCTAGCCGGTATATTTAAAATCAGGGGGTGTTGTTTGAAGAGGTAATTATTAATGAGTTTAACTCTTCAAGGTGGTCAACATGTTTCGAGCCTTTCCCCTAATGGCTCTTCGTCAGGACAGATAGGAAACCTATTCCTACTGGTGCCACTCCGTGCTGTCCTCTAATAGTATCACTTTGTCTTGCATGCCATGCGCAATTCACATAAAATACATAAGATTTGTTAAACCTGTAACGTCATACCGTATCTGTAATAAAGAAAAACAGTGTAGAGTTTAAAAACAACATATCAGCCCTTTGCTGATATATCACGATTATCAAGTGAACACCAAGCTGTGGGTGGTGATTAAAAAATATATACATAGGGTGGTCACACAGTGTGTAAAACCATGTTCTGTCCACCGACATATAATTACGTGCCATGGCCAGAGAAGAACGCCTATACATCAGTATTGGTGGTACAGTTATTGACACAACAGACAAACAAACACCAAGAAGAAACCTTACATACATTTAAGACTCCATATTAGTGCGTCATGGTCGTGCGCGGGGGTGGAGGAGGCCCGTAGTCACACCCTGCAGCAAGGAAAAAAGGAAAACACCTCGTTTTAACTATTGTTTCAAGAAATAAATAGGGCATGATCCTTTTCCAAAAATGGAGAAAAAGGGAAACTCCCCTTGGGGCAATAGATTAAAAACTAGTGGCGTCCTGCCTAAATTGCAGCTCCCGCCCTGCTAACTTACTTCGTCAAGGCCCTCCTCGGCATACTGTGCCTAACTGGAGCCCTGGAGACCACATCTTACCGATGTGTGTCCCAGGCTGACTATTTTAGAGCACTTCCGCATTCGTCTCCAAAACGAAACACTAGAGAGCTCCGGTCTTCCAAAATGGCCGGCCGTAGTGGGAAACTGCCAGGACCATAGGAGTATTATCGTAGATGTCACAAATGCGGGACACGATTCATTTGGGAGAAATGTTTGTTTAAATAAATATATATCAAAGAATATCGATAAATATCGGCGAGATGTTACAAAACCAGTAACGTTCCAAGACGAATGGTAAATCCACTGTGGCAGATTCCTTCTTTTTATGACTAACCAGGATTCGATATTCTGTAAGCAAAGGGTTTTTTTTTTTATTCATGCCTCATACACTACAGGTAGGCACCATCTGTTGTTTTGAAAAACATCGAGATTCGAGTGTTGCAAAATCTAGAATGTTCATATGTGGAGGACTGTTAAATCCACAGTGGCAGGATCGTCCTTGTAATGTGTATCCAGGATATATTATACTGTGAGCAAAAAAGGGAAATTTTCATTCATACCTAAATCACTGTGCAAACAAAACCTATTATTTATAATGAATCTCGTGTGTGAACGGTAACTACCAATGTTATCCTTTCTCTGATATGCTTGTGCTATACCGGTCCATCAACCCATTGTGAGTTTCTGAAAGGAGGACCCTATAGGAAGGAGTGGCAGTGTGAGTGTTACCTAAATGAGGAGATATAGCAGTATACATTAGCCCACGTTTTTAGAGAAGACCCCAAAGGATGTTATCATTGAGGCCCTGGGTGTCAGTTTTGAGTTTGAAAGCCCATCCCTGCTCTTTTTCGAACAGCCTTTGTTCCGAGTTTTCTGTATTCTTTATGTATTCCAGTACAACCCACTTCAAATCGCGAGGTGTGTGGTTGAATTCCAGAAAATGGGATGACATCTTAGTCGTGGTGTGTTGGCATCTAATATTGCTACGATGTTCACATACCCTGGTTAGGACTTTGAGGGGTCATCCCCACATAGTGCAGATTGCACGGACAAGTTATTAGGTAGACTACTCTCAGAGTGTTGCAATTCGTTAGGTTGCGTAGTTGCCACGTCGTTCCATTGTTGAAAACCACTGTTTTTGTGATCTTGGTAAGGTGGCAGACACTACAGGTCCCACATGGGTAGTGGCCCATTGGTGTTGTCCCAGTGTTAGTTAGTGTCCCTGATTTCACGTTTGTTATCCTTGGGCGAGTGTGTACTAACATGTCCCTCAAGCTTTTGCCTCTTCGGTGGGAGAAAATGGGTTTGGGTATGGACAGGTTGCCACTGTTCAGAATGCGCTAATGCTTTTGAATGACCTTGGAGACTCTGTCAGAGGCTATGCTGTATGTTGCAATACAGATCGGTCTTTTGTCTTCCTGGTCATTACGTGGGGACCGCGGTTCCAGAAGGGTATCTCTGTGGTTGTTCAGAGCGCGTTTTTTTGCTTGTGACAGAATACGTCTTGGATAGTTCCTTGCTATCATTTTTTTTGTCAATTGGTCTGCCTGCTTTTTTAAATCACTGAGTTCCGTACAGTTTCTCCTGATCCTGAGAAACTGTCCAAAAGGTAGATTTTCTTTAAGATGTGTGGGGTGAAAACTGTCATACAAAAGCAGACAGTTCTTTGCGGTTGGTTTTTCATGAGTATTGGTCTTCAAAAAACCTTGTTCGCAAATGATATTCAGATCCAGAAAGACTAGTTCCTTCCTACTCATTGTATGAGTGAATTTCAGAAAAGTGTTCTGTAAATTGAGCCAGTTAATGAAATCCTCGGCTGACAATTCGTCGCCCTCCCAGATAACTAGAATATCGTCAGTGTATCTTTTCCATGTTTTTATATGGTGGAGAAAGGGGTTGGTCTGATTGAGGATTCTGTGTGTCTCAAGGTGGTGTACCTACAAGCCCGCTACACTAGGGGCAAAAGTACTCCCCATGCTGGTCCCGTGTTGTTGGAGGATCAGCATGCCTTCGAACCGGAAAAAGTGTTCGGTAAGGGCCCACCTGCAACATTCTAGGACAAAGTGTCTGGGTGTGTGATAGCCCCATTCATTTTCAAAAAGGACTTCTTCGATGATATCAAGAGTTTCCTGATGGGGTAAGCTAGTGTAGAGGCTTTCAACATATCGCCCGATCATGATGTTGGTGCCGGGATTGAAAGGGAACTCCCGTAAAAGGCATAGGACTGCTTTTGTGTCCTTTAGGTACGTCTCAGTACTCTGAATCAGAGGTCTCAGGAAATCAGTGATTTAGGTATGAATGAAAATTTCCCTTTTTTGCCCACAGTATATTGTATCCTGGATACACATTACAAGGACGATCCTGCCACTGTGGATTTAACAGCCCTCCACATATGAACATTCTAGATTTTGCAACACTCGAATCCCGATGTTTTTCAAAACAGAGCGTGTGTGCCTATAGTGTATGAGGCATGAATAAAAAAAAACTTTGCTTACAGGATATCGAATCCTGGTTAGTCAAAAAAGAAGGAATTTGCCACAGCGGACTTGACATTCTTCTTGGAACGTTACTGGTTTTGTAACATCTCGCCCGATATTTATCGATATTCTTTGATATACATTTATTTAAACAAACAATTATCCCAAGATGAATCGTGTCCCGCATTTGTGACATCTACAATAATACTCCTATGGTCCCGGCAGTTTCCCACTACGGCCGGCCATTTTGGAAGACCGGAGCGTTCTAGTGTTTCGATTTGGAGATGAATGCGGAAGTGCTCCGCAATATATCTCTCTGAAATAGTCAGCCCGAGACGCACATTGGTAAGATGCAGTCTCCAGGGCTCCAGTTAGGCACAATGCGCCAAGGACGCCCTTGACGAAGTAAGTCAGCGGGGCGGGAGCTGCAATTTAGGCAGGACGCCACTAGTTTTTCATCTATTGCACCAAGGGGAGTTTCCCTTTTTCTCCATTTTTGGAAAAGGATCATGCCCTATTTATTTCTTGAAACTATAGTTAAAACGAGGTGTTTTCCTTTTCTCCTTGCTGCAGGGTGTGACTACGGGCCTCCTCCACCCCCGGGCACGACCATGACGCACTAATATGGCGTCTTAAGTGTATGTAAGGTTTCTTCTTGGTGTTTGTTTGTTGTGTCAAAAACTGTACCGCCAATATTGATGTATAGGTGTTCTTCTCTGGCCACGGCACATAATTATATGTCAGTGGACAGAACATGGTTTTTACACACTGTGTGACCACCCTATGTATATATTTTTGAATCACCACCCACAGCTTGGTGTTCACTTGATAATCGTGATATATCAGCCAAGGGCTGATATGTTGTTTTTAAACTCTCCACTGTTTTCCTTTATAACAGATACGGAATGACGTTACAGGTTTAACAAATCGTATGTGAATTGCGCATGGCATGCAAGACAAAGTGATCCTATTAGAGGACAGCACGGAGTGGCACCAGTAGGAACAGGTTTCCTATCAGTCCTGACGAAGAGCCATTAGGGGAAAGGCTCGAAACATGTTGACCACCTTGAAGAGTTAAACTCATTAATAATTACCTCTTCAAACAACACCCCCTTGATTTTAAAAATATACCGGTTAGAGGCAGGGATAAAGTAAGGGTCCTACAAGTCAGGTATTTTTAACCTGATAGCACATTTTTCCCACTCCGCTCACCAATCACAGTCTTTATCATAGATGTTATCTCTATAGTGCTCCCGCGTATTCGTTTGGTTGCAGCACGCCTCGATCTGCAGCGGATCGGGAGGAATCCAAATGATGAAGCATGCCACCAAGGGGCAACCCTGGTGGGTGAGGGTTTTCTAAGAAAAACAAAGTTTTTCTGATCTTTTCCATCACTGTGGAGATTTTTGCTTCTTTCCCCTGACTGGGTTTTTTCTATTTGTTGAGATCATAATACTGCCCCTAAGATGGCTCCAAGGAAGCTAATTTATTCCCGAGCTTGGAATAAGGTCGATGCCCAGGCTCTATTCTCGGTTCTCACTAATTCTACACCATTAAAATCTGACTCTCCTGATGAAATGGTTTCATGGCTATCTGGAGCAATGAATGGGCTGGCGGACGTCAAAAAGTCCCTTTCTAGGAGGAGCAAACCCACCTCCCCGTGGTTCAGGGATACGCTCCAGGCTGCTATGAAATCCTGTAGGAAACAACAACGGATATAGAGGGAAAATTACAATAACAACGAAGAAGAAAAATATAAATTGCTGCTGGCGGACTATAAAAAACTTATCTTGAAGGAAAAATCAAAGTACTTCATTAATATGTGTCCATCTGTAACTAAACTGGTGCTCATGTAAAGCGCTCTGATACCTGATGTCTTAGGGTCCAATTCACGCTATATAAGACTAAAAAAAAAAAAAAAAAAACAATCTGTAGACGCAGCCAGCTGCTCGTCCAAGGCCCTCTTCCGAATTGTCTCCAAACTCTCCTCACCAGCGACTACGATTTTGCAACATATTAATCAGGATTTCTGTGACTCCCTAGCATCCTTCTTTCTCAACAAAGTGGAAGTCATCTTTAATAAGTTCACCTCGATCACTGCAACACCACCTTCTGGGTACAATAACTGTCCTTGTGACGTCAATAAGCAGTTGTTCTCAGAATGTACTTCTCTTTCAGTAGACGGAGTTAGAGAATTGATTCTTTCAACCAAATCAGGTTCCCCTCATGATCCTTGTCCTCCAAAAATCTTACATCTCATTCCGGATCTGGTTGCTGCCCAACTGATGCCCATCTTTAATACAATACTTAAGACCGGTGTCTTTCCTAAAGCGTGGACAACCGCTTCTATTCTCCCTGTGTTGACGAAAGCCAACTCGAGCTTTCTTGACCCTAACAGCTTTAGACCAATATCCAGACTACCTTTCCCTGCAAAGATAATAGAGAAAGAAATGAATCTCCAATTATCGGCTTTTCTGAACAGAAACCGATTGCTGGACGACTCCCAATTTGGTTCCCGCAGTGGGCACTCTACGGAATCGGCTCTGATTGTAGCCATTGAAATGGTCAGGGCTACAGTTCACGAGGGGCAGTGCTGCCCTCATCCTGCTCGACTTGACAGCAGCTTTTGACACCGCCAATCATGACCTACTGATACAATGGTTGGTGGATTTAGGTGTAGACGGGGCTGCCCTGTAAGAAAGTGCCCTCTTTTTTCATGGTTGCCCCCACCTTTTGCTAAACTGCTGATGTACTTTGACTGAGTGTGCCCTGGGCTCCTGCCAAACAGGTACCCAGGGCCTATGTTTTTTCCCTAAAACTGCATTGAAAACAAAACCCAATTGCCACTCTCTGGCCACAGGTCAGCCCCTGGTAAATGGTACCACAGGTACCAAGGGCACTGTGGCCAGAGAAGGCCTTTAAGGGCTGCAGCACTTATTGTGCCACCTTTAGAGGCCCTGTTCCTTTATACACACACACACACACACACACACACACACACTGCCTTTGCAGGCTGCGTGTTTTGGTGCAGAACAAAGTGAAGAGTCGACATGGCACACATCCCTGTGGGCCATGCCTACAACCCACTGCCCTGGCATTGATCAGCCACCGCTCTAGCTGGGTGCACTATACCAGTGGTGAGGGTACAGGTGCACGAGCCCTGTACCCCTACAGTGTCTAAGCCAATTCTTAGACATTGTAAGTGCAGTAATGCCATTAAAAGTATATGGTGCTGGGAGTTTGTCATTGCCAACTCCACAGTACCATAATGGCTTTACTGGAAAGTTTGGTATCAAACTTCTCAGCACATTAAACCCACACTGATGTCAGTGTGGGATTTAATGAAAAATGCACACAGAGGGCATCTTAGAGATGCCCCCTGAAAAACGACCTAACACTAGTGTTCAGGCTGAGTGGCTGCTCACCAGCTGCCACCACCAGACATGTTTCTGGACCCCTGGGTCGAGAGCCTGCTGCTCTTGGGGGTCTGAAACAATGCACATCCTGGGACTAGGTGCCAAGCCTCCTCCCCCAGGATGGGCAGGGTCCACGAAGGGGAAGCTTCAAAGGCTTGCTGCCTTTGTGCGCTTCCCCAGGCCTTTTGCTGCTTACAGCAACTGGCCCCCACCGGTTATGACCCCCCCACTTTGGGTGGGAGAATCGGCGGGAAAACCAAGTGAGGAAGGGAGGTGTGCCCACCTTTGCCAACCTCACCCCTCAGGTGGGGAAGGCTCGGTGAAGCACAACTCTCAGTCCCTGCCATCTTGCAGATGGGGGGACCCAGCCAACCAGAGTGAGGCATATGCCCCCTCCCACTGGAGGGTGGCATAATAGGGCGTGTACCCACCCCAAGGAAGGGACCCATTGATCCTAACCTTTACTTACCTGTAACACCCCTAAATCTAGTATTTAGGGGCATCCCTGAACCTTGCCTTCTCAGACAAGAACCGACTAAGAAGAAAAGAAGAAGGCCCGGAGAAGCAGTGCTAAAGCTAAGAGGAGGAGGACGCCCACTGACTTGGCCCCAGCCCTACCGGCCTGTCCCACCTCGAACCTGCAGAAGCGAAATCCTGGTGTCTCCTGCAGCCAGCAACCTCAAGAACCCAGAGGACCTGCCATGCCTTCCACAGAAAAGACTCTGTCTCGCGTGAGCACCGGATTTTCTCACCCACAGACTCTGGCTTCGGCCAAATTCGCCAGTCTGCACCAATCTACATCCGACGCCCACAGCCCGAGTGGCCCAACACCACGAGGAGGTCTCCCCGGCGATCCTGACCTGAGATCTGGTGATCTCTGACCTGCCTCGAATCTCCCAGCGAAGCTTGCAGCCTCTTTCTGGAGGATCCCCTTGACCGCCACCGGAGCTGGTAAGAAAACCTGACACCTAAAGACACCCCTGCACCTGAAGCCCCACGGCCTTGGGTGGCCCAACCGATGGTGTCCCAGCATCCCCGGCATCCCAGCTTACCTCTCCAACTGGTGGTCACCTCCAGAAGATCTCCGTCCCCGAGCCTGCAGTCTTTGTTGAAACCGGAGAATCCCAATTGAAATCAACAGGGCACCCGACGCCAAAACAGCACCCTGCACCCAGCCGCCGCTGCGGGTGTACCTTGGGTGCTAACTCGGATTCCCCTTTGCCCTGAGCCTAACACCAGGAGCTTTGCTCCCACAACCTAGTGCCCTGCTCGTGAGCAGCCACCAACCGGAGGCCCCCTATCCCCAATTGGATAACATTGGGCCTCAGCACTCTGCACCCGGCTGCCTTAGTGCTGCTGAGGGTGTAACAAGAGTGCATCCTTGACCCTGGGGGAACCCTGGTTCTAACTCCAGAATACCAACTCCCACAACAAAGTACTTTCCCGCTAACCGATAACTTAATTTCTCTCCATAGGAATACATTGATAGTTTTTCCTTAAGAAATGTTCTAAGTGTGGATTTGGTTTTGTATTGAACTTTGAGAAACTGCAAAGAACTAAAAATTGTTTACTTACCTTTTCTCTAGGACATGTCCCAGTGTTATATCTAGGTGTGAAAACGTAATCCAGAAAGTAGTCTGAAAAGTAATTCAAAGTAATCTAACAGTAATTTCCACTGCGCTGAAAGCATTTACAAACCTGTAACAAAGTCATTTTCATTCAGCTTGCTTGTATTGCTCAAACTGCCTTGAAAATTATCAAATACACTTACCTGTGCCAGGCTTCCTTGATTCTAGGAAATAAATACAACTAAATAATATTTTTATACAAACAAAATTGGTCTGAGTTCAGTCTTTGTGTGTGTGACATCATTTGCTGCCTGAGTGTGTACAACAGATGCTTACACTACCCTCTGATAAAGCCTTACTACTCGCCGACACGACCATAAATACAGAGTAAGTTGCTATCTACTTTTACCTCTGCCTACCTTTGGGGTTCCACTGGACTCTGTGCACACTATACCTCATGTTGGTATAATATATACAGAGCCAGCTTCCTACATGCCCTGGCCCTCTTCAGATTTTTTTGGGCTGAGCGAACCCAGACAGTGGCCTTGGGTGACTTCACCTCGAAGACCTTTTCTCTGCCCTGCGGGGTTCATTCAGGACTCTGCGTTGAGTCCAACTCTTTTTAACATCTATGCTACACCCTTGGCTGCCTTGGTGAAGTCATTTGGGTTTTCCACTGTCTCATATGCTGGTGACACCCAGATTGTTGTGTCTCTTTCCAGAAGTGGCCCAGACTTCAGTGAATCATTCCGGGCATCCATGCGAGAGGTTGGTATCTGGTTGGATGTGAATTGCCTCAAGCTGAATTCAACAAAAACGGAAGTTATTCTTTTTGGCAATAACACTTCTTTGTGGAATCACTCATGGTGGCCGGACGAATTGGGTTCTCTCCCAGTACCTGTGAACAGGGTGAAAAATCTGGGTATTCTGGTTGATGTTAAACTTCCCTACCAGGAACAGGTTAACAAGGTAATCTCTACCTTCTCCTTCAGCTTGCGCATGATCAGGAAGATAGCACAGTTTATTCCTTTTAATTTATTGTCCACTGTGATCCTCTGCCTTGTAATCTCCCGGATTGACTATTGCAACGGCCTCTATGTTATTAACCTTCCAAAGGTTCAGCTGAAAAAATTACAAATTCTTCAAAACACAGCAGCTAGACTGCTGATGAAAATTCCAAGATTCCAGTCAGCCTCACATGCACTGGTTAAACTTCATTGGCTGCCTGTTCGGCAAAGAATTCTCTTTAAAGCGCTTTGTATAACCTATAAAGCACTCCAGGGTTAAGGGCCAGCCTTCCTGAGGGAAAAACTCAGCAGGTATGTGCCCCACAGGACCCTTAGATTTAGTTCAGCGATGAATTTGGTGGTGCCTCCCTACAGTCTCTCCTCCTGGGGTGGCAGGAGTTTTCTGGTCTGCACAACCCAAAATTGGAACAAGCTTCCTTTGGCAATTAAATCAGCCCCCTCTCTCTGGAGTTTCCGCAAGCTTCTAAAGACTTGGCTTTTTACTAAAATGTAATCTCATTTCCTCTGTCCTCCCTCCTTTAGTGCCGAGACACCTCCGGGTAATTGTTAGGGCTTTATAAACTCAAATCAAATCGGCTTGTTTGGTGTCGCACTATGGCAGGGTTCCTTCGGCCAAACACCAAGCTCTCAGTTAAAAGAAAAGAAAGAACTGTATGTAGTACAGAATACAGAGGCTAGGAATATCGAGATACACTAATATTGAAAGGTAAGTGCGTATGGAGGAGTAAAGATTTACTATTCTTAACACCACATATATGCACCTTGAAGAAATATATATTGTCAATGTACATGTATGTGGATTTAGGTAAAGAAAATCTACACTTACCTTTCAATATTTTGTCCTTCGAAATTGTGTCTATGATATTTGGTTCCATTGAGATTCCCACCTCAATATTCCAGGGGCACATCGTCGAAGCAAGGTATTTCCTACAACTGGAAACAAGATAAGCACACAGTCCAGCAAGCAAAGAGGCTTCTGTGGAAAATCCACCACACGTAATCTACCCCATCCCTTCTGAGCTCAGAGGAAGTGTGACAAGGCTCCAATCAAGAAAGAAAAAAATCTTACAAGCTGTCAGCAACCAAAACAGTAGGAAAGCTAAAAACCTGGGACAGCTGATAAGTTAATATGTTCAGTGACTGCAGACACCTGACTTTATCGTTTAGGACAATGGAAAGATGGTGGTCTACTTTGAATGGGAATGTGAGTTCCCTTACTAGTATTTAGAGAGATTCTGCATTTCCACATGCAGTATTACCGCACCAGGAGTTTTCCTTGAAGCTTTTTGCCAAGTATGGTGGAATATGTCAGCACAAAGTGGGGGCCAAAATGTGGGAATTTCATATGAAAATCGGTGAAGAAACAGTGATTTCCACATGTAATTCTTTAATATGTACTTGTAACGATGTGGTAATACTGCAGCTAGAAATGACAGCACCCAGCAGTATCCGGATTACCAGGTGGAGTATTACTGCATCGGCAGACCCGCACAGGATGGAGTGACATCCATCGTTGTGCATCAACAGAGCCATAACAGCACTCCCTCCAAGCAGGAACACAGAGCAGTCAATACTAAACATTAGAGAACAGATTGAACGCCATGCAGATTAGACAGTCTGCATAGCTGTTTCAACAAACTCACCACAATATGTGTGATAACACACAACAGTGCATACTGCACAGGGCTACAAATAGGTGCAGCGCCGTGCAGATGATGTCTGTATCTAGATGCTGGGCAGACAACTGCACCTTCTACTAGGAAACAACAGAGCACATTTATCGGAGCACTCAACATGCATCTAATACACCTCTGTGGTGAAGACTAAGACCTCACTTCATGGATTTGTGGACCCTTATTAACTTTGCCCCGCTGTAACCAATCTGCAGCAAATTTGGAGAAGAAAATATTTTGTGGACATCTACGAGCATGCGAAATTTAGTGCAAATCCAACAAGCTGTTCAAAAGGTACAAGGGACTTCCAAAAAATGATTACAGTTGCCAATGTAATGGAATTTTCCGGAGGGTTTTTGGGGAGTGTGAAAACTCTGAAACCACGGACTGAAGGGTCACCACATTTTATGGTACAGCGGTCAATCCATCTTTTGGTGCTTTTTCTTGGTTTGGTGAAAATCCACTGCATTTTAAAGTATGTCTAATTTTCAAAAATGTGTAAATGCCTGACGGTGCATGCCTGGACCATATGACCCTAGCATGCATGCACAACATTGTGCATGCATGCTGTACACTAACAAGTGTTTTCATTTCAATATTTGCAAAGATTGGGTGGAAAATACAAGAAAAATGGGGGCAAAAGCAACACGGTGTGGGCCCGAATGCTGCAATATATTAATAAATTGGTGGGCCAAGCCACCCCTTTATGAATATCTTTTCCCTGCCTATTTGATAGGCTAAGAGAGAAAAAAATAATAACACTGTTTTTTCACCTGATCCCTCGTCTAGGCCAAAACCACTTAAGGTGAAAACTGAACAATGCAGGAAGTCACACAAAATTATTGTCTTTGGGTATTGGGTGCAAAGAGAGAAGAGTCACCGCTATCTATAGTGCACAGATGCAGTGGCACTGGGATCCAGGGATGTGAGGGCCACTGAACCTAAATTAGGGCAATATGTTTCTACCAGAGGGAAGAAGGCTCATTTTTCTTGGTTGCGTTGGAGCCCACAGCATCTTTGCAACACCATTGAGTGAGACTGGCAAACATGAAATGGAGGCCACAAACCACCACCAGCATGTGAGAACCGGCAAAGGGCATTCTGGAAGTGGGCTGTTGAGAAATAGATCTATGGGAATAACCAGGAAGACCTACATCATTTTGTTCGTAACTTCTAAACTGTATCCATTAGATAATCTGTCACCAGTATAAAGCCGCAGAAGGATTGGAAAAAAAGCTAATGCGACATATATTGATGTGTTGAAAAATGTCTAGACATGAACGTTTTCTGTTGTTCGTGTCTAAAGTTAAATAAAAATGTAATTAAAAAAGAAACCAATGCGTTAGAAAAATGCCTACAATAGAAGTAGGAAACAAATAAGGCAAACATAGTATGTAATTTTTAAAAAAACGATGGGACAACGCCAAACCAGAGAAGCCTGTTTGCCCTTAACTGCAAGAATATTTTCTGTTTTTGTTATATCTGTGTTCTTGTTCAAAATTAAATGAATAATTGAACACTTGCAAAAATGAGCTAAAAGTGCAAAAGTAAACATTTAATAAAACCAGATTAAATATCCCACTTGGTAATTGTGTGCTATCAACAATACCTCACGTTAAGTGCCTCTCATTAGAGATTACGGTATTGTAACTACCTACACAGAAAAACTCCACAAAAAAATGCTTCGTTCAGAACAATGTGCGTACATACATAGAAAAGTGATCAACAATGAACATCAGATATGGCTAACTTCCTGTATGCTTATATTTCGGACCAAGTATCGTTGTATGTGGCCTGGTGTTCGCAGTGGCTAATAACCGGGGCTTCTTGACACCTCAGCTCATATCCTCCATCAGTTGCTTAGCCCAACATATCTCAGCAGCCGTCCTGCTCTGGACTGCAAAGGTCCCTCAGTACCAAGATGGCTGTCGACTGAGCAAGCCTTCCAGAGATGCAAAACCGTAACGTGCACCAGTCACATTCTTCTGTGTGACTGCCCAAAACCCTACTTCTCTCTCTCTGCCTCCTTGAGGATAAGATTACAAATAAAGTTAACTGTTCCCAGGGCTTTCTCCACGGATGGACCTCGATGGTTCGCAGGCCTGCTACACATGGTGGAAATAAAGACCTCGAGAGGGAAGTGTCCAGTCAAACGTTACTCATGTCAAGCATCTGGAGCTGCTGAGGGGTTTGAGCTGTAGTGCATCAATAATACATCTGATAACCCTTGGCTTATCGTTAGGTTTCGTAGAGTGGATCCTCGGGAACCCCAAGGACAGTTTTACTCATGCCCGATGGCGCTTTTCTGCATCCCATCTGTTGTCATTCAGTATAATAACACAAGCCTCGTTGACGCCATAGTAAAGCAATCTGAGGCCCGTGGCGTCACGTCACCTTAAAAACACACACATTAGTCACACTGGTCCGAAACAACGTGCCCCCCCCCCCCCCTCCCCTCCAGTGTCAGATCAACGCGAAGAACAGAGATGTGGCGCGAGCGGGAACTGTTCAAGAACTAATCAAGACATCAGCGGTGGAGTTCGCCAGATGTTTGCTCTTCCAGACGGATGGAGACGACCCCAGCCCTCAGTGTATGCGCGCGCCGAAAGAAATATTCCCGCAGGATCAGGCAGAGGGCGGAGGCGGAGGAAACAGGATGCCTGTGAGTGCACTCGAGCGGGGCATGTCTAGCAGCAGAGCTCCGTTGTGACAGGCCTTGGCAAACGGAGTCACTTGGGAATCCGGATTGCGAAAAGCTCCAGACGCTCGCGCCATCACAAGGAAGCATTTCCGGGCCCTCAACGCATTTTCAGCATGGAGCTGTGGACATTACAGATATCCGTCCACTGCTCGGATATGTTCTTCTTCGGAAACAATCCGTTGCGGGGAAGTTTCTGGTTCTGCTGCCTGTCCTTGTCGCTGACCACTTTCCAGTACTCCTTTCCCTTGAATAGGAAAATGGAGTTGTGCGTGTACGAATAGTACGCAGCGTCAATGTTGCCAAAGGGGTGGTTGTTCCGCACGACTGCAGGGAATACGTCAATGATCCTCCTTGGATAGTGATTGGCCACCCTGTTTCTTTTGACGTCAAAGGCATACACCTGTAAACAAAAGAAAAACATTTGGTAAATGTTTTCTTGTAAATTTCTTTGATGGAGTCTCTAATTCATGAAATGTTTTGTTTAGTGCATCACACGCGATAAGACTAGACGTTAACATCATGGGCGCTATTCCAGAAAATAGTTGGAAAAGTAAAGGCAGAGATCTACACCTGGCCCTACTTATCCAACTGTTGCTCTTCACCACTATTCTCACTACTACGCATGGAAAGCTGCAGCAGGCGCGCTTTTACAGGCGTACTCATGGGAAGACAAAGCAGGCTCCTCTTCCCACGGTGAGGGATTCACAATAGCTGAGAACTGCACAGGGGGATTAGGTTCCTCAGTGGAAATGCACAATTTTTCCGAGGTGGGGGGATGTATTTTTATCTACTGTGAAACTAATTCCTCAACACCCCCCAAAAAACTGGGGGTGATCGGATCTTCTTCCTCCCCCAGAAATACCTACTCCAGCCCTGTTCTGGAGTAAATCTCCGACCATTTCTAGGGTGGGAAAGGGTGAGCTCAAAGTTTGGGAATGCTCACAGACATTCAGGGGCATATTTACAAGCCCCTATCGCCACCACAACGTCACTTTTAGTGACGTTGAGATGGCCATAGGAGCTTCGCCTTATTTACAAGCCGGTGTTAAGCCACTTAACGTGGCTTAATGCTGCCTTGTAAATAACGCACAGTTTCACGGGGAAACAGCGTTTACAACGCGGTCGTTACAACGACCACGTTGTTAGAACGCGATGCCTTTACATCGCAAGTCATTAGATCGACTTGCTGTAGGGGGCGCTCTAACCTAAGGAATAGTATAATTTACTATTCCAACACCTTCCCTACTGTTGCGCAGGCTGGAGTTGGAATAGCAAATTATACAATTCCTAAATCCAGCGCGCCCCCTACAGCAAGTCGATCTAATGACTTGCGTTGTAAAGGTATCGCGTTCTAACAACGCGGTCGTTGTAACAACCGCGTTGTAAAGGAACGTGATGTAATAGCATGCGTTGTAACATGCTATTTCCCTTTCACGCTGTACTTAGCGTGAAAGGGGAGGGCAATGGATGTTACGGTGGGTGTTCCACCGCAATACCCATTGATTTTGACGCTGCCCCCTATTTACAAGGGTGGCGTAAATATGGGGCAGCGCCAAAATTAGGACCACAGAAAACCTGGTCTTAAACAGGCGAAACGAGGAGAGATGCTTTATTTCTCCTCGTTTTTGTTCTTTCCATGTGTGCTGCACTGTGCAGCACACATAGAAACAGCAAATTGCCATAGAGACCTTCCTGCAAATAAACAATCTTCCCCTCAAAGCAGACACTCTTGCACTATGGTGCCAGGGTGCCTGCGTTGGCGCTAGGCTGCTCAGTTTCGTGCCAGTGCAGGGGGAAACGCAGGACTGCACCATATTGGTGCAGCCCTGTGTTTCTGAAGAGGTAGAGTGCAGCGTTAAGCCAGGAAGGCTAAGCCCGCACTCCATCACTTCGTTGTACATATGCCCCCACAGGTTTCCCAAGCTTCCTAGGCAGACCTCGCCTGGAAACGCCCACTTCCCACCCCTTGAGCGGTATTTACAACCGTTTAGACCTCTGCACTCGAGGCAGGGATCGCCTCCCTCCTAAATCACTTTGCGATATCGTAGCATACGTATAAAAGGTAAATTTGGTCACAAACACACATTTACAACTGAATTTACCTTTGTAAATCAGGAGCCATATATCTATTGATTCTGTTACGGTACACATCTGTTGTAATAAATATAGTTGTGTTTGTTCAACACTTTTTTTTTTAACGGAGTTTTATATAGCGCAAACTTGACCCGAAGGATTCAGGCATCAGAGCGCTTTACATAGCACCAGTTGCGTTACATGAGGACACACTTACTCCAATAAGCCTCAAACTACTTGGCCACAGAATACGTCAGCCAATGGCTGATTTGGAGGGCATCCCATAAGGGCAGTGAAGCGACAATGACGGTTTGTTACCTACGGCTAAGACATTTAAAAATGATGAACTCTGCAGAGCCGCACAGTCATCGTCTGAAACCGAGGGCCAATAATAAGAGGAATCACAATTAGCAGCTATTAATGCCCCACAGCAGGTGATAAGTCTATTAGCACCAGCCACCTAATCCCAGACAGCATGGGTAGATAAACTAGCCAACTGTCCCCGCCTGCTCTCGGTCCCAGCTTCTCGCTAAGGTTCTGGTGGAGCCAATCTCCGCATTACATATATGAAGCTGACTTATGATGAGCGGAGTGACCAGTGGTAATGTTGCGTGGTATTACATGTAGCCATGTTTCTAGTGCTATATACTACCCATGGACTGATTTAGAGCCTGGATAGTATGCCAATGTACAAAACAGGCATTGGCAAAGCCAATAGGTTTCACCTACGAGAAGGCTATTGGCTTTGCCAATGTCTTTTTGCCATGTTGTACAGCAGCTTGGAGTAGAGTGGAGTACCATGGCACAGAGTGGTGTGGAGTGGCATAGAGTGGAGTGGAATGGCAGAGTAAAGTGGAGAGGCGTAGCGTTGGATTGGCATAGAGTGCAGTGACAGAGCGTGGCGCAGGAAAGAGTGACAGATTGCAGTGGAGTAGAGGGCAGTTGTGTAGAGTACAGTGGCATAGAGTGCAGTGATGTAGAGTGCAGTAGGGTAAAGTGGCATAGAGTAGAGTGCTGTGGAATAGAGTGGCATAGAGTGCAATTGAGTAGAGTGGGGCAGTGTAGAGTTGCATAGGGTGCAATGTGTAGAGTGGTGCAGAAAAGAGTAGAGTGGCGTAAACTTCCAGTGGTGTAGAGTAGTGTAGAATGCAGTCGCGTAGAGTGGTGCAGAGTACAGTGGCGTAGAGTGGCGCAGAGTACAGTGGTGTAGAGTGGCATAGAGTGCAGTGGAGCAAAATAGAGTGGTATAGAGTAGAGTGATGCAAAGAAGTGTGCAGTGCGGAGTTGTGTAGAATGCAGTGGCCTGGAGGAATGCAGTCAAAGGCCTACGTCAGATCCAAAGTTCAAGTTCTTTGGGGCCCTAAATCTCTGAAGAGAATTTACTCTCTTGTGTTGTGTAAATGTTTTCCAGAGGCACTGCAATGGTGAGCACTGTATTTTGGACAAACTAGAAGAATGCAGCAGAAACAATGTTTTACTCCGTAAAATATATTTGGGGGACAAAAAATAATGATGCAGCATTCTTTATTTGGAAGGCACGCAGAATTACAGCCACACTTTAGAGTGCAAGGATAAGCGTATTTCGTGCCGCAGCAACGGACCTATTCGCTGTCATAGATGGGCTGATTTGCATAAATTGTTGGGCAAGGGGAGCTGGGAGGGAAAAGAAGCAACATGGAAGAGGGCAGGTGGGAGGGAATAGAAGCTACATGGAAATGGAAGACTGACTGAAAACACAAGCACTCCTATGGAGTGCTTGAACACAGAAAAAGTAGCTCCATAAAAGGGACTAGTGGAAGGAGAAAAGTACTTGGTCTATGCTCCAGGGGAAGGACAAACACAAGAGGACATGATGCAAACATGCAATGACAAACAGAATGAAACAAATGTGAGCAAAGCTGAACCTAACCAATGTCAGCTATAGGTGGGCTGTAAGTCCACTGTATGTAAATAGAATGCCTCACAGAGACAGCAAATGCGCTGCATAGGCGAAACCTAAAAAGGCTTTAGAGGTCATAGCAAGAAAGAATGTAATTAGTTTCCCTGCTTCCTCCAGAAGAAGTGTGTCTGGATTCTACCCACTGTTTATACACAAGGCCCCAGAAGTGTCTGCGGATGGCATCATGGTTATTAAAGGCCTATAACAATAACCTATATAACTGGGTGAATGCAAATAATTGTTTATACTACACTTCAGTCTCTAGGATCCACACTACGATAATAAGTATTACTTACTGATCGTACTACTTCCCAACTGTTATTAAAATTAAATTGGAAGTAAAACCTGTAGGAGACTCGCGTTGGACGTCTACTCACTACAGTAGGATCAGATTCTCTGCCATTCACACATTGAGGGTTTCCATGCTTCTTCCTGATTACGTTTTTGGAGGATCTGAAATCCTAATCAGTAAGAAAGAGATGGGGTGTTGGCAATAAATAACAAAGTGTACAGAGAAGCCCTGTTAATGACTGGAAGCATAAGCTGCATCAAGGAGCTCCAAGGCTAAGCATTGTAAGGGGAATGTACAGAAAAGGCTGTAGCGCTGCCTATTGACAGTAATAAATCTTAAGTTATGTTATCTTGAGTTTATAGCGCATTAGTCACCCGAGAGGGTATCCAGCCGCTTGGGCAGGTGTGTAAGTGTGTGGTCCTCAAGATACTTATATGAAGAGCCAGGTCTTCAGCTTCATGCGGAACTCAAGAAGTGAGGAGGAGGCTCTGATGTGTTGAGGGAGGTTCTTCCATGTCTTGGGAGCGATGTAGGAGAATGAGCGGCCTCCAGTTTTGCTTTCGCGGATGCAGGCAGTATGTGCGAGGGACAGTGAGACAGTGCATAGGTGTCTGGTGGGTTGGTTAAAGTGTATGCGGCTGTTAAGTTATTTTGGTCCTGTGTAGTGTAGGGATATTTATGTGTGAGTGAGATGTTTGGAATGGCTACGCATATGAATGGGGAACCAGTGGGTGTGGCATGGGAGGTCGAGTATGAGTCTTGCAGCGGTGTTCTGGATGGTCTGGAGTCTGTGTAGGAGTGGTTTGGAGATTCCAGCATAGAGAGTGTTGCCGTAGTCCAGTCTGCTGGTGATGAGTGCTTGCATGTCTGTACGTCTGGTGTTCTGAGGCAACCATTTGAAGATGTTTTGCAGCATGCGTAGGATGTGGAAGCAGAAGTGCACACTGTGTTGACTTGACCTGTCATTTTGAGCTTGTTGTCTAGGATGATGCCTAGATTTCTTGTGTGATCTGAGGGAGTTGGCCTTAGCTCCAACAGGCACCAGGTGGAGTCCCATGGGGAGGTCTTGTTGCTGAATACCCACACTTCCGACTTGTCAGAGTTGAGCTTCAGGCAGTTGGTTGGCATCCAGTCTACTACCATGGTCATACAGTTGGTTCTGGTGGTGGTTGTCTTGTCCATCAGGGAGACGATGAATGCAAACTGAGGTCTAAGGGATGTCCTCATATCCAAATCTTGCATTGCTATGGAATCTAACGGGGGTAGGGCCTGTCCACTGACTATGTACAGAATACAGAGGTGGTTCAAATTCTGCCTACTGACATGCAAAGGGGGCCCAGAGCTCCCTCCTGATAAGGTAAGATATATACAAGAAGCCACGGTTGCCTACTGAAAATATAAAATGTAAAAAGAGCAAGGGGCAACACAGAGATAATAAGTGTTAGATAATGGGTAGTCAGGGACTAACTACTAAAAGTGTGAGTAGTGGAAGCCCTTGAATAACGTAAACAGTGGATGGCAAAGAGCTTCCTAGAAGAAGGCACCAGAGGCAAAGGGGCTTCCCAGTGATAGCATTATTTGTACACAGGAGGCTAAGGGCCTACCTAGTGTCAGTGTAAGATGCATAGGCTAGGCCCATTAACTTAATGGTGGTAGTGCAAGGCATACAAGGGGTGCAAAGGCCAGAACGAGCAGCTGTTTAATCATTGTGCAAGTTGTACCGGGGATGTGCTGTTGCTACATGAGAAAGTACTTTGTATTTAGGAGGCCCTGGTAATACCTACTCACAGAGGCCCCTGGACTGGCTAGTGAAAATGTAATGTGTACGTAGGGCTCTAGCGACTGCCTAGTGAAAATAAAAAGAAATACACAGGAGAACCAGGCGTGGTGTAGTGACAGTGTATTAAGTATAAATTGGGCCCAATGTCTGTTCCTATTAGTGAAATGCTTGTATATAGAGAAGGCTGTGTAGCTGCTGACTGAGAGTAAAGTGTAAAGGAGAGGCATACAGGCTACCTATTGACAGTGAATACAGGAATGCCAAGGGGATACCTACCTCTGCTGTTTAGCGAAGGCCTAGCGACTGCCTGTTAAGGTGTAATGTGTTCGTAGGCTGGTAAGGAAGTGGAAATTGAGACAGTAAGGAATATACAGAAACCCACTGCAATTTCTAGTGATAAAGTAAGGTGTACACAGACAGAGGTTGCTGACAGTACTAAAGAGGCCCCGGAGCTGCTTGTTGAAAGTGAAATGTGTATAAATCAGGATCAGTGGATACCTATTGATAGTAGAAAGTGCACGGAGGAGGGCAAGTGGATGCTTATTCATTGCATAGGGTGTAGAATATGGGTATACAAGAGGCTCAGTGATTAACTACTGGGGGTGTACAGCAAGTTTGGATGCTGCTTCCTGACTGTGAGATGCACACAGGCGGCCTACACCTGCTTTTTAGCAACGTCAGTTTAAAAGTAGGAGATCCTGGGGTTACGGAGTGACACAGTAGGGCATTATATAGGGGCCTAAATGGTTCTTATTGGTAATGCAATGTGTGCAAAGAAGGCCACATGGCTGCCAATTGTGCATGTAAACAACTTCTAGGAGGGTCATGTATAGAGGTGACACAGACACTGCTTATTGATGTACACAGAAAAGAGACACATGAATCACCTTGTGATGGTGAGCCGAGTGTGTAAGAGGCACAGGGACTGCCTAATGGCCAGGTCAAGTATTTGGAGATTGTCCATGGGTTGCCTACCGCGTAAATTGTGCGCCTGGCCAAAGACTACTGACTGACACTGCATTGTCAAGGGGTGGGGAGTGGGTTAAGCAACACGAGGGAGGAGGGCAGGTGGTAACAAAACAGAGGGGTGAGGGGCAAAACATACAATGGGGTTGGTGGGAAAATAGGCAGGGGTGGAGGAAAACAGACTGGTGTGTGGGGGAATGGACGGCGGTGTGCTAGGAGGAAACCGGACGGCAGGGATGGGGGAGACTATACAGTGCCATCCAATCTATAAGAGTGCATGGCCAAAAGTACCAGGGCAGCACATGGCCAATGGCCGCAAACAGAAAGCTGTGCTGGGTTCATGCTCCACGGCAAGAACAGGAGGCGGCGTGTAGCTGACGGGAAGCAGGAGGTGTGACCAGTAAGAAGCAAGGAAACCAGAGTGATGTGGAAGCCAACCAATGGTAAGTGTTAGACCTGTCATCCTTAGGGTGGTCTTCCACCCCAGTTTTTTGCCTGCTTACTTCCACTTTTTGCTGTATCTTTTTGTTGGCCTTATGACTCCGAGCACTTTACCACTGCTAACCAGTGCTAAAGTGCATGTGCTTCTCCCTTAAACATAATGACATTGGTGTATACCCGATTGGCATAGCTAGTTTATTTATCAGACCCTTGTAAAGAGGTATACCGTCAGACCTGGCATCTTGTGGCATGGTTTCCCCAGTCTTTTTGGTTCTGACTTCCTGTTTTTGACTGTGTGCTGAACTTTGTTTTTGCTAGTTTTAGGACCCTGGGCACTTTTTCACTGCTGACCAGTGCTAAAGTGCATGTGCTTTGTGTCTAAAATGTAATGACATTTGGTTTCTCCATGATTGGCATATCTGATATACTAATAAGTCCCTAGTACATTACACTACATGTGCCCAGGGCCTGTAAATGAAATGCTACTAGTGGGTCTGCAGCACTGATTGTGCCACCCACATGAGTAGCCCTTCAAACTTGTTTCAGGCCTGCCACTGCAGTTTTAAACTGCCATGTCGACCTGGCATGTTCACCTACTCTCCAAGCCCACACCTTTCCCTTTTATTACATATAAGTCACCCCTAAGGTAGGCCCTAGGTAGCCCCATGGGCAGAGTGCAGTGTATTTAAAAGGTAGGACGTGGGCTTTTTGCATTCCCTATAGAAGGTCACACAAAGGGCGCTGAGGTGTCCCCTGCATATCCTTATGGCCCATCATCAGGCTGATGTGTCTTCCTGAGCTTGAGTGAGAGGAAGGAGCTGACAGTTGCACCTGAATAGGGCTGTGCCTGTCTTCACACAAAGAGCTGCATTGCCCCCTATAGTATATCTGGAGCCAGGGCAGGGTCTTGTGCACTATAAAGACCTTTCTTTGAAGACTCCCTACTTCAAAGGCTAAAATGGGTATAAGTACTGGACCTCTGACATCATATACTCAGAACACTTCTGGACTGAGGACATTCTGCCAGGAAGAAGAGCTGTTGTGTTGCCAGTTGGGACCACCACTTTGCTGCTTGCTTTGGTGTGTTGGCCTGCTGCTTCTTGCCTAGGAGTGAAAGAGCTGGACTTTACTCTCTTCTTCCTGCATCTAAAGGTTCTCCAAGGGCTTGTTTGGGCTTGCCTCCTGTTGCTGAAGTCTCAGAGACAACTAAGACTTCACCTGCATCTTGCTACCAGCACCTGGGCTCCTCTGCTGTGAGTCCTGCTCTGCCAAGTGGTGCCAAATCCAGTCCTGGGCCCTTGGAAGTGAGTATTGGTGCTGCAACTAAGAAACCAACGCATCTGGGCGTCGCCCATTTGGTACGTTGGAAAATCAATAAAATGTGTTGTTAAAAAAAGAAACCAACGCATCGACTCCAAAGCATAATTTCGGAACCAGCCCATCCCTGCGAAATCGCCGCTGTCTTCACTGAAGCCATAGTCCCGCTCGCTGGGTACATGCCGCATCGACCTCGACTTACAATGTAGCCCCATCCTCGCCGACGCATCGCTGCATCCTGCACCGAAGCCGTGGTCCCCACTCGCTGAGTGTGCGACGCAACAACCTTGATTTCAACGCAGTCTCGACTTTGCCGCGGCACCTCTGAAGAACTGCTGCTGCATAAGTCTTGAACACGTATCACCAACATCCGTGGTGTACCGTCCCAACTCTGAAACAGTCCTGGCCCTGCGTGGCTTCCAACCGACGCATCGCCTTTAGCCCAGTGGTTAGACATCAATGCTGTGGAACCGACGCATCGCACTCTTGACATCGACACATCATCAACGCCTTCAGGAACTGAGGCCTTGCACCAGCAACCGACTCATCACCTCCTTTGCGCACTGCATCATCCCCGAACGTTAAAACTTCAATGACCTTGCACCGCCTCCAGCAACTGAGGCATCACCTGCAACCACGATGCCTCACCTCCTCTGCGCACTGTATCATCTTCGATTTCCGACGCATCCAAGGTACTGTCAGCTGGTCTGGATGAGTCCTCTATCCGGCCCGCGCTCCATCATGGTTGGACTGAACATTTGGATTTGTCCTGGTCAAGTTCGACCAAATAGTCCAAATTGGAGCTATTGATTTCTAAGCACTGCATTTTGATTTAATCTTGGAAAAATTCATATCTTGACTTGTGTATGTTGGATTGTTGTCATTTTGGTCCCGTTTTACTCAGATAAATATTGGCTATTTTTCTAAACTGATGTGGAGTACTTTTGTGGTGTTTTCACTGTGTTACAGTGTGTGTGTGCACAAATACTTAACACATTGCCTCTTTGTTTAGCCTGCCTGCTCTGTGCCAAGCTACCGGAGGGTGAGCACAGGTAAACGTTTAGTGTGTACTACACTTACCCTGACTAGGATTGTGGTTCCTGCTTGGACAGGGTGCATGCCTCTGCCAAACAGAAACCTAGATTTTAACATATACCCAGGGCCTGCAATCTAAATACTACTAGTGGGCTTGCAGCACTGGTTGTGCCACCCACACAAGTAGAATTTAAAACCTATCTCAGGCCTGCCATTGCAGGGCAAGTGTGTGCAGTTTACTGCCACTTCGCATTTAAAACCACTTGCCAAGCCTTAAACTCCCCTTTTATTACACACAGGTCACCCCTAAGGTAGGCCCTAGGTAGACTTATGGGCAGGGTGCAGTGTAACTAAAGGGTAGGACATGTACTTTTAAGCTTTACATGTCCTGGTAGTGATAAACAGCTGAATTCAATTTTCATTACTGTGAGGCCTACTCCAATCATAGGCTTGCATTGGTATTTCCTTAAAACACTTTAAAGCTGTAATTCCTGATTAGAAAGGAGTAGCTACATTAAGGTAATAACTTTGGAATGGTAATGATAAATCCTCTTTAGTGGTAAAGTTGGATTTACCATTACGGTTTTAGAAATGCCACTTTTAGAAAGTGGACATTTCTCTGCTCTTACTGCTCTATGTGCCTTTCAGCCTGTCTCCAATACACATCTGGGATGGGTGACAGCTACACTTTGTGCATTCCCTCTAGACAGCCACAACCACAGGAAGGGTGGCTGTGACACAGAACTCGTCTGCATTCATCTACATTCTGATAGCTCTTCCTGGAGAGGAAGAAAGTGAGGGAGCTGACACTTACACCTCAATAGGAGGAGTCCTGAGTCCCCCACAGATAGCCTGACAGGGGTGGGATGAAAGAGGACCTGTTCACTTCAAAGGCCTGCTTTGAAGTCACCCCCACTTCAAAGGCACATCTGGGTATACATACTGGGGCTCTGACCATACCAAGACAGTACACTGGACCTGTAAAGAACTCTGCCAGTAGTAAAGACTGCTGTGCTAAAAGGATTGCCACTTTGCTTGACTGACTGTTCTAAAGGAACTGCTTCTCTGAGCTGCCCTGCTGCCTGCTGATCTCTGCCCTGCTGAGGACAAGGACTGGACCCATCTCACTTGAACCAAAAGTGACTCCAAGGACTTGCTGGCTTGCCCCCTGTTCTGAAGTCTCAAGGCCATCAAAGAATTCCAGCAACCTTGCTGCTGGACTCTGCCATCTGGGAGTCCTCCCTTGCCTGAGGTGCCAATCCAGTCCTGGGCCTCAGAAGTGGGTTCTGCAGCTGTTTTGCTTAAAAATCGACATAGTGATGACTTTGCTCCGATCGGAACCGACACAGTGCAGATCCGAGGCCATTGGCTCGACGATGACTGGGGACCCGACTGCAAGGTTCAATGACAACGCAGCACATGCACTGTAAGGGGATTGACGCTGACGCGGGACCTGATGACGATGCTTCGACCCAATCATAAAAATATTCTCTATTTTTCTAAACATGTGTAGAGTATTTTTGTGGTATTTTCATTGTGTTAGTGTGTGTGTGTGTGTGTTGCACAAATACTTTACACATTGCCTCTTTAGATAAGCCTGACTGCTCTGTGCCAAGCTACCAGAGGGTGAGCACAGGTTATCTTTTAATGTGTATCTAGGTTACCCTGACTAGGACTGTGGTCCCTACAGGGTGCATACCTCTGCGAACTAGAGACCCAATTTCTAACAGGCAGTAATAGCATTTTTAAAGATTTTTTTTTTAATTACAATAGTTTTCTCTGACCGTGCATGTGCACTATAAGCGAAACCTAAAAAGTCTATGGTTACTATAAACAAGCATTGACAAAGCCAATAGGCCTGGGTTTAACATGTGATTTTTTGTTTTGCAGTTTTATACAGCGCAAACTCGACCCGATTGTATAAGGGCGCTTTACATGAGCACCTCTTGCAGTATAGATAGACACATTCATTTTTCAGGCACAGGGAGATTACATGATTTGCCTAGAATCACAGGATGCTTGAACCTCTCGCCAAGACTCAAACCTGTTCTGGCCGTTACGCCACATCCTTTCGAATGCATGCATCTTTAGCACATTGGAGCAAGACAGGAGGTCATCAGTTGAAGAGGTCAAAGAGGGGGAAAATTGTAAATAAGTCCTTTAATCCATTCAATGTAAGCACTGAAATTGAGGCAGAACGATACTCTGAAACAGACAATAGCATAAGGTTAGAGGTGTACTGCAATGGGCTGAGTCAAAATGCGTTTGAAAAAGTCTCAAGTAAAGCCTGAAAGAGGCTGGTCGAAGAAGGCCAATAGTTGCAATGGGCAGACCCACTCTATATATATATATATATATATATATATATATATATATATATATATTGTTAGCGTT
Source organism: Calotriton arnoldi (assembly GCA_963921515.1). NCBI lineage: Eukaryota > Metazoa > Chordata > Amphibia > Caudata > Salamandridae > Calotriton > Calotriton arnoldi. The sequence goes on along the minus strand of CAWUFW010001779.1, from coordinate 2,543,944 downwards.
AGAAAAGGGGGTCTCTAGTTGGCAGTGGTATACACCCTGTCCAAGTAGGGACCCTCCCTTCTAGTCAGGGTAAGGGGATTACACAGCTAAGATAACCCCTGCTCACCCCCTGGGTAGCTTGGCACAAGCAGTCAGGCCTATCTCAGAGGCAATGTGTAAAGCATTTGTACTAAAACACACACAGAAAAACTGTGAAAAAACTACAAAATGGACACAACACCAAGTTAGAAAAATAGCCAATATTTATCTAATCAAAACAAGACCAAAACGACAAAAATCCAATTTACACAAGCGAAGATATGAATGTCTTAAGAATAAAGCAAAAATACAGTTCCTTGAAGCCAATAGCTCCAACCAGGGCTATCGCTGTCCATCAATTGTTGTTTTTGCATATCTCTGCGTCGTGACCAACAGTTCAGTCTGGCCTCGATGGAGTTGAGGGCCGGCTACGGCATTGGGGAAGACCGGCAAACAGTACCTTGAAGTTGAAGAGGCCTTGAGGTGTAGAAGTTGGTGAGTCCTTGAAGTCATACGCGTTGCAGATCAAACTCCATGAGGTCGAAGTCAGCAGCACTGAAGTAGGCAGTGCCGGGGCTGCAGTGTCATTGTGGGTGGTGCGTCGTGCACTTCACGATGCAGTATCAGTGTCTTCTATGCAGGCAGCGGCTTGGCGTTAGTGCATAGCGCTGGCGTTGAAGTTGATTACGCTGTCGTCGGCAGCCAAAGGCTGCGGTGTCATTGGGGCCGGTGCGGCGAGGCGGTGACCACGGCTGCGGTGCAAGCAGCAGAGTCGGTAGCGGCACATAGGCGTTGTCATTGGTGAGACCAATGTTGCGGTGCAGTCGAAGTCAGTGCAACAAGGCGGTACCCAAGGCCACGGGTCAGGCAGCAGCGTCATCAGTGGGACCAGGGCTGTGGCGTTGTCGAAGTCGGTGCAGTGCTCACTCAGCGAGTTGTGACCCCGACGTTGGTGCAGGCTGCAGCGTCGGTGACATCAGGATTGCTTTTCTGGAGATTACAGCCCAGCAAACACCTCCAGTGGCCCAAAACTGGAATTGGCATCACTTGACCGGTTCAGGACTCCCAGTAATAGAGTCCAGGTGAATGTGGGTGATGTTTTTGATGACCCTGAGACTTCAACAGAAGGCAAGCACACACAAGCCCTTGAAGAAACTTCACAGGCAGGATACACAGCAAAGTCTAGTTCTTTTCCTCTCCAAAGCAGAAGCAGTAACTGCAGTCCAACCCAGCAAAGCATCACACAGCAAAGGGGCAGTACTCATCCTTACAGCTCTTCAGCTCTTCTCCTTGGCAGAGTCTCCTCTTGTTCCAGACATGTTTTAACAGTCTGGGGTTTTAGGTCCAATTCTTGTACCCCTTTTGGCCTTTGAAGTGGGAATTCTTCAAAGGATTGTCTTTGTAGTGCACAAGTTCTTGTCCTGCCTGTTCTTCGCTCCAGACACACTCCAGGGGGTGGAAACAGTATTGTGAGAGGCCAGGGACAGCCCTATTTAGGTGTAGGTGACAACTCCTCCCACCACTCTAGCTCAGGAAAACCCATCCGCTTGGTGATGGGCAATCGGAATATGCAGGGCACACCTCTACTGCCTTTGTGTGACTGTCTAGAGTGAATGCATAAACAGGCCCTTGTCAGTCTAAACCAGAGGTTGATTCCACATGCAGGCAGAGGCACAGAGTGGTTAAACAAAAAAAATGCCCACTTTCCTACAGTGGTATTTTCAAACACATAGTTTAAAAACCATCTTTACTAAAAGATGTTTTTAAATTCTGAGGTCAGATAGCCCAAACTCCAAATCTCTAGCTGTTCCCAATTGAAAGTTACACTTGTAAAATATTACAAGGGTGCTCATATGATAGCCTATGGGAGAGCTAGTCCTTGCAATAGTGAAAAACGAAATTGGTAGTATTTCAGGACATGTAAAACACACTGGTACATGTCCTACCTTTCACATACACTGCACCCTGCCCATGGGGGTACCTTGGGCCTGCCTTAGGGGTGCATTACATGTAGTAGAAGGGAAGGTTAGGGCCTGGGAAGAGGGTGCACTTTCCAGGTCGACAGGGCAGTTTACAACTGCACTCACAAACACCGCAGTGACAGGCCTGAGACAAGTTTACAATGTGGGTGGCACAACCAGTGCTGCAGGTCCACTAGTAGCATTTGATTTACAGGCCCTGGGTGCACCAAGTTATGTTATGTTAAAATTATTTATTCAGCGCACGTACACCAGTTGGTTTCTTGGCGCTAGTAGAGGAGTAATTGAGCCCAGCTAGATCTATTCGTAAGCCTGGACAAAAAGCCATGTCTTAAGGAGTCTCCTGAAAACAGGCAGGGCTGTGCAGGATCTGATTTCATAGGGAAGAGCATTCCAGAAGTGTGGGGCCAACACAGCGAACCTGCTGCCACCTAGCCTCTTCCGTTTATAGGAGGGAGTGACCAGAAGATTCAAGTGGGCCGATCTTAGATTACGTGTGGGTACATGTCTCTTGATCAATTTAGAGACGAATTTAGGGCCCGTGTTCTGTAAGGATTTAAAAATGAGGCACCCGATTTTAAAACTGCAACGTTGAGATATTGGGAGCCAGTGAAGCTGCCGCATAAAGGGGGTAGCGCGTTGCCATCTTGGCTGCTGAAAAATGAGTCTGGCAGCCTGGTTCTGCACCAGCTGCAGTTTCCTAACTAGATACGCGGGTAACCCAAGATATAAAGAGTTTGCGTAATCTAGGTGAGAGATGACCAGCGCTAGGACAACCTGCACCAGTGAATCTCTAGTAAGGAATCTACCAACCTTCCTAATCCTCCTTAACTGAAAAAATCCGGTAGAGACCACACTTCCTACCTGGGACTTCATAGATAGGTCATTATTAATTATGACCCCGAGGCTCTTAGTTGAAGATGCTGGCACTGGAGGACAGCCCAACTCCGTGGGCCAAAAATGTGAGCTCCAGGGATTCTGAGAGCCACCAGTCAAAATCAGTTCAGTTTTATCCGGGTTTAGCTTCAAGTGATTGCTATTCATCCAGTTACTGATGTACAGTAAGGTGGTCTGGAAATCAGAGATAGACCCGGGTGAGATGTTAATAGTGAAAATAAGTTGTAGGTCGTCTGCGTAATTGAAGATGTTCACCTTCCGCTCCCTTAAGAAACGAACCAGAGGGAGTAGATATAGGTTGAACAAATGCGGGGATAATGACGAACCCTGTGGCACTCCATAATTGGTCTTGACCTCGGGAGCGGTAAAGTGAGACAAACGGACGGATTGAGAGCGATCCTCCAAAAAGGATGGGATCCAATCAAGGGCTGGCCCCTGGAGTCCCGCGTCCCTGACCCGATACACCAAAATTCCATGGTCGACCGTGTGAAAAGCTGCAGAGAGATCCAATAGCATCAAGGCTTGAGGGGTGCCCTTGTCGGCTTCCTCTCTCAATCTGTCCAGTACCGACAAAATGATTGTCTCCGTGGAATGAGACGGGCGAAATCCCGCTTGATGAGGATCAAGGAACTGTGATTGTTCAATGAATGAACATAAGCATTTCGCTACAAAGGTGCACTTTACTAGAGACTTACCAGTAAATCAGTAAATCAAATATGCCAATCAGGGAGAACAAATCAGGATCACAATTTACACAGGGAGCACTTGCACTTTAGCGCTGATCAACAGTGGTAAAATGCCCAGAGTACCTAAATCAGCAAAAATGAAGTCCAGCATAACATCAAAATTACAGGAGGTAGAGGCAAAAAAACAGGGGAAATCACGCCAAGGATGCCAGATCTAACAGTTATCAATAGGTGTGTTTGACTACTTTGCTGTCAAAGCTCAGAACGAAAAGTTAGGAGCTCACATGTGGAAACAGTTATACACACACCTGCTTTTTTACTAATCCATACTGGTGTTTTGGTACTCCAGTACCACCAAATGTGCTGGGACTGTTGGACCTTCCACCTTCTAAGGTGAATTGGGAGAAGAGTGGGTGCTCAATAGAAAATGTTTTTGACTTATTCACACTAGCCCACAACATTGGTAAGTTTACCTCACTAATCACCATCCTCCCCATATGAACAGGAGCCCAGCAGATGACATGGGTAAACTAGATGTCAATGTAGACATAATGTATCTGCTGTTTCACGTGGCTGGGTGTTGTAATGCACTGGGAGCTAATTCACCTGTATATTTCAAAGCTACTATAAAACATGTTGGGCACATAATTCAGGTCTCAATCAAGGTTGTTAAGGGGATTCCTTTTTTCGCAATAATGCATGGTTTGGCTAGGGAAGCACAAGGTTATTCACAAATTTTCCATAATTCTTACTAATACTTACTCAGTCCTGCCAAGTATCACGCATCAGGCGTTAGACTAACGCATTTCAGTGTGGTACTCCGCATTACCGCACTGAAATGCATTGTCACGCATGATGCATAGTGTCCCTCAGCTGTACTGAAGTGCTGTCTGGCTGTTAAAACTGTGTGGTAGCGCGCCGTGCCCCGCCGCTGCTCTCGCAGGCTTGCAGTTGACTGAGGCTGCTAGCAGGGTGAAGGTTCACACTCACACTGCTACAATGTATAGGTGTGAATCCCCGCGGAGCGTCCGGCCCAATCAGGTTGTGTGCTTCTGGCTGGCGCCGCAGGGGGACGTCACATCCTGCTGCCAGAGCTGGTCTGGGAAGTTTGTGGAGAAAAGCGGCAGCTCGTAGCCACTGTGTTTCACCCGCCTTCCCAAATTCAATTACGTTGGCGCTTGCAGCGTCGCCCTGGGTGCTGAGTGCAGGCAGCACATACCGGCCTTGCCGGGGCTGCCGCATGCACTGCTATTAGCCGTTTTCTTTACCTTCCCTGGGCCGACCCCAATTTCAATACTGCCGGGCCCGAGGAAGTCGGAGAGGACTGTGAGTGAGCCGTGTTGTAGCGGCCGCCAGAACAGAGTTTGCGGCAGCCCGGGACTCACTGGAGGGTGACTAATAACTAAGGTGGCCGGCCGAGGCACTGCAGTTTTACAGAAGCCTTGATCCGGAGTGCCAGGGTTGCAGCCGTGCTGTGTGTCACCATCGACTGAGAGTGGTGAGCGGCCCTCGGTGGCAGCAGGCAGCATGGGTAGTGACACTGACCTGCTCCGCGATTTCGCTGTTGGTGCAGCCTTGTGTGGACCCAACACCGCGCACTGGAGACCGATTTGCGGGGGAGTGGAACAGCGGCCTCTTACCAGAGATGCTCCTCAGTGGAGCGGACACCTTAAAGCTGCTCCCTCTTCGCCGCTGACAATTGCTGGCAGGAATTAGGTCTGCGGGCCGAGGCCTGTGCAACTGCTGTTACCTGGCTGTTGCTGTTTGACCACCCTGCACACCATTTGAGGGAACGGTGTCGTGTGGGGTCTGCTGACGCTCTGCAGCACAGTGACCTGCTCCTGCCCCTCGAGCACCTGTGGTTCGGCGGGGCCACCACCTGTACTTTGCTGCCGCGCGGCCTGGCCTGGTGATTGCTGCCGAGCCACGCCACAGGCTACCTACGAACTTGACCTTCTGAGAGGTCCGCCTTTGCTTTGGGGGAAGCATTGGGGCAAGGCACGGCCAGCGACCCAGCAGCACGTTCCCTTCATCCTGTCTGACAAGAAGGGCAGGTAAGTGTGTGATTCTGCACGTGTTCCACTTCCTCCTATGTCAGTGGGTCACCATTGTATGTGTATAATGGCCCAAATGTTAACTCCCTGGACTTCTTTGCCGCAATATGGCAAACAATAGTCTCCCCCGTGGTCACTCGACAGTGTTATAGGTGAGTGACTTATATGTTATTTTAGATCTCTATGCTGACAGATCACAGTCCAACTGGAGAGCACACACCCAGCGCCGCAGTGCAACTGCACTCCCTCCTAACTGACCATGACTTAGTCGACATCTGGCGAATTAGGCACCCCAAAGCGGCAGAGAGGGCACCTGCGTGACATCTTTTCATGAAGCATGGGCATGAACAGACTACTGGCATACTACAGGGATGTCTGCATGCGCACTACAAATGTCAAGCACTTAGTCCGAAGGCTGTGGGTTCACACGCCGATTATCTTAACTCTGTCTGCAGTTGGCACACCTGATCACAGCTTCATGTAGTCGAGACTCCCCCAAAATGCACCCCGATATCCTCCTTTTAATACCGAGCTACGCAGCGCCAGTGCTGATTTCTTCACACATAATGGCAACACTGTGGAGTGCTCTGTGAGGCCTTTAAGGTGTACATTTGAGAAATATGTATATGTATATCTAAAAAGTCCGCGACTTGGCCGGCACGCACCTGCACACACTGGAGCGTGAGCTGTATTATAAGCTTAAACTCACTACTTTGACACAGCAAACATGCAACATGTAGCGCAGTTCTGCGATAAACTTCCAAATCCGAAGACAGCATGGAAAGCGAAGAGCGCTTCCTGCAGAGGGAGGCTACCGCACACCATTCGGAGAGGCAGATAGAGCGGGCAAGACTCTTGCAACCCTGCTCAATAAATAATGGAGTTGTAGTATGAATGTATATCGCAGAACTACTGAACCCCGCTGGGGAATCTTGCTATTCCTCAGAAGATGTCGCCTAGACAATGCTTAGATTTTATGCTACTATTTACACCTCCACCGGCGAAGTGCCCCCTGGCAGGATTACTGACTACTTTGATTCTTACCGGCACTTTGTTTATGTTTGAAGATTCTGCAAAAGCCTAGACGTGATAAACAGGACACTATACAAATAGTCCATATTTATTTTTAACAATGCTTTTCTGCCTTTTACTACTTTACTTTATTAGTCACTGACCACAAAAGCAGCTCTGCAACACATTTAAAGTGCTTTACTCGTATGTTTCCTGTTTTAAATGTGCACTGAATAGAGGAGAAAATGCCAGCTGGGTGATTTTTGTGCTGGGACATTAAAGTACTAGTCAGCCACATAAAAAAGAACAGCCAGGTAGCAACGCTACTGGCTGGTTCTTGTTGCTGTATTTGGAGCCAGAAACACTTGAACTGACTAGGTTGCATGGGTATGGTGTTTGCATGCACTGGGCCCGGCTGACTGGATCATACTGGGCAGGGCCAGGATGGTTCTGTTGAGGGTTAAATGGTCTAGAATGGACTGGGCAGGGCGACACGAGTTATGGTGGATACGAATGGAGCTAAAATGGAATTCAGCTGGCTGGGATGGCTCTGATGGGTTAGAGTGCATTGAGCCGGGGTAGATCTGCTGGAAGTGTGCAGAGTTCCAACACACTGAGCGGCCCCAGCTATGTCTGATCCTGTCACAGTTTCTGATCCTGTCGATGGAGTTAAGATGCAGTGAGTGGGTCAGGCTACTTCTAATTCGCTTTTACTGGTGTTAAAATGGACCATATTCTCAGGTTAGTGCTACTCATTGCCCAAAACGTGGTAATCTGTGATATTTGGCTCTCAATGTGGACTTCATTGCTTATTTCTATTGGTGAGAAAGTGTCACTCATTTTGTCGCTCATTGGACAGTAGAATGTCATTCATAAGTACACATACCATGGAAATCTCCCACATAAGCAGTCTGAAAACTTGGCAGCTATGTACATACCCCTTACAGGCTACCAGATTTCCCATTTGGATAAAAGTTAAACTTCGCCCGGTCTTGTTCACCTTGGATTGTGACTTGATTTTGCTTGTGAAAAAGTGTCACTCATAGTCGTTGAAATGTCACTCATAATTACACTGAAATTATGAAAATGTCACACATAGCAATTTTAAACCTTGGCAGCTATGCTTACTACATGTACTACTTCACAGAGATTTTTGCATGTCGGTTTCCACGTTGAAGTCATGACTTTCACACTGATTCCAAGTTGTGAGACAAAAGATCAACCTCCTTATAATTTCAAAGTTTAAAGGAAAACAGTTTTACAGATAGCTCGCAAGAAATCGTCACATCCGAATTGACAGCCTACTACCACTCGTAAGGTTTGGGAAGAAAAGCAATGTGACTGCATATATGTAGGAAAAGTGAAACTCTGCAAACTATGTGTATGGCATTAATCAGTCACATTTCTGAAAAGCGGGAAACTCCACAATCCTTGATATACCAATAATCAGCAACGAACGAAAAGTGTGAAACTCTGCAATCTACTGGTAGACCAATAATTGATAACACGTATGAAAAGTGGGAAAGTCTTCAAACCATGCGTAGGCTAATAATCGGAAATACATAGGAAAGTCATCAAACTACAGGTAGGCCAATAATCTGGAGTTGCGCAACACTACGCTCATGTAATAAATACTTTGTACACTCCTAGATGTCACCATTTTCCACATTCACATGACAGCAAAAATACTTGGCTTGACTGATGCTTTATTACTCTGCACAGGTTTTTATGATTCACCCTTTTAAACTTAGACTATGGACAACAGAAAAGAACTTAACTTACATGAGCATCTTTGAAGAAATAGATAAACTGATCCCTCCTGTCAAAGAATGCAGTGTTGATGGGGCTGGGAATTTTAGGGAATCCATCTGAAATAAGCTTGGGATACTGGTTTCCTTGAGCGTCTTTGGTGTATGCCTGATCATTTTCACTGTCATATCTCCAGTACTGAGTGCCTAGTAGAAGAAAAACAAAACGCATATTGCAACCTTTTAGCCATGTCTAAAATATAAAACTCTTCTTTACGTATGGATTTTGTTCAGTGCCACATGTCACCTTTTGGCCATCTCTTTGTGCAATGCTGAAGCAATTCCCAAAACGACATTGGCGAGTAAGTAAGATGTCTGACATAACCCACTCTGCAGTCAAGGAGTAACTAGACAATGATCTTACATTTGCCACCAACAAACCCATAACACAAATTACAGGACGTCAGAGGGATGATCTGAATCCAACCAGAGATATGGCTGCTCTTAAATTAGACAAAGCCTGTTCGTAGATGGAGCCATAAAGGAAGCTTGCATGCCCAGTTTTGTTTAGTATCACAAGAACCTAACTGTTTCATACAGTTGAATTGCTTTTGTTTAATATCCAGGAGGAATGCCCTGCTTGCTCAGAAATATGAAGCAAATCCATTTAAAAAGAACGCATAAGAAGACTGTCGTGAGAAGCCAAAATCTGGCCCATTTGGGTCATCTGGAGACAAGCCGGACACCTAAGTTTTAGACCCATGGAAGTTGTATCAGGTTTTTCTTTCAGGTCCCTAAACACAGGCTATTCACATAACCAAGGTGTGAGTTACCATCTGTGCCTACATGTTATTGGAAACTCTTCCTTTGATATGAACAGTGGATCCCCTCCGTGGGATGGGACCTCAGATTGATGCCAGTCGTAAGAGTTCAGTTTCTAGAAATCTCCTGCAGCGAAAGTAGTCTGGTTTTGCTTTGGGTCATGGGTTAAAGAAATACTACAGCCAGGGGCCCTGAACTCTCCAGCTTTTCGTTTCAAGCCTTGTTGGAGAAAGAGGTAAGGGGAGGTAGATTACGGGGTTTTGACAGTGTAGCGGGCTGTCCATTTCTGAAGGTCCTCGGTTCCTTTACAACAGCAGGCCTAGTTAGCAATAGAATGCTTTACATTTGATCCTAGAGTCACCTTGAATCCAGCTGCGAGCTCTCACAGCTGGTCTGATATCACTCTGATGTGGTCATCCGCTGATAATCATTACTGTTTTCAGTCTCATTGTGTACACAAACCGAGTAAGCTTCAGCTTTGACCAATTTCAGGTTTTTGGTGATTGGCTATTTCCGTGATGGAATTCTTCTTTCAGTTACACAGTTTGTTAATTTGAAGGGAAAAAAAACATAAGGTCGAACAAGCTGAACCTGCTATCACTGATGGAAAAATATCTCATAACACTTGATAAAGTATTCAAAAGCCTTTGCAACTTTTTTCCAATCTTGTTCCAAAGGTAGAAAACAACACTTAACTCTCCTTTTTGTCCTCAAATACCAAGAGCAGATATCCCTCACCGATCAGTCCAATGACTCCAAAAAAAAAATGACAAACATCCACCAGTGCAGCTCTAGGAACCCATCAAATCATCTTACGAATATTGACAGCTATGGGGGGGTTCAATATCAGACATGCGTATAAGTGCATGAAAGTCACACGTTTCCTATTCACTACCTTAAAAAACTTCCCAAACAAGCCACCAAATAAGTGCAATCCTATAGGGGACCAAGAGCAATTACTATTCTTCATGGCACCATACAATCAGCCACGCTGACCCTGGTACATGGAAGAACATAATTTGGGATTATGACATAAATTGATGTGCAGTGGGCAAGATGCTGTGAAGGTGAAAAGAAACATTTCACATCACATAAAAACACAAATTCACATATTAATATCCTACAAAAAATGGTTTTAACTCCATCTGTGCCTCAAAAGTTTTATGTTAATAAAGGCACAGCACGGGGTATTATTGATGGATTACATGGAGACTTGACATGGGGATTTCCTTGCATTGACAATGTCTAGGGAAGGTCTGTGAATAAAAATCGAGCATTCACGAGACAGCAACTAGAATGTGACCCTCCTAAATGTGTGCTAGGCTTAAGAGTAAAGAAAAAAGAGATGGAGGCCAATGTGCATATTTCTGCAACTGTGAGCCACAAGACAAATTGACTTAAAAGGGACATGGAAGAAGTATCAAGATCCTTGCACTGTGAAATTTTACCTCTACATTGGGATAGTATGCATCGTGCAACTCTTTTACTTTCTCTGTTGGAGACTTCTCAAGACGCTCTCCTGAACCCTCAGTCTTCACATGATGTCGCCAGTTTACTTAACTGCCTTCAAAACAGATACTCTCCCTAGATTCCATGTTCTTTCTTTATCAGTCTTCTCTGCATTGTAGGAGTTTCACCACTTTAAGGGGTCTTGTGAACTTTGACCCATTTTCCGTCCTAGTGGGAGCTTTCTATTCAATCAATGACCACATTTGACCTCCATAGGGAGCACACTGTCCCTCTCACCATAGTACTCTTTCCTCTTCTTTTGTATCTCTAGCTCTCTCAACTTCATCTCCTCATTCATTGATTCATCGACTTGAGCATTACTCAACTTCATCCAACCCGAGTCTTTAGCGTCAGGTAACCTTCCCTTTAAAAGTTTGAAAGGACTCCTGTCACCTGGTGAGGGGTCAACATATACACCACAATTTGCTTCTTCAACTCATCTTTCTAGGGTAAGGTCAGCTGAATGCTTTCCTTGAGAGTTTTGTGGAGCCTTTTAACTACACCATTCGACTCCAGATGGTATAGAGTATATTTCATATATCCTTCTGTGATCAAGCAAACTTTTTCCATATCACACTCATCTTCCTCTGCACCTACTAAGCTTCCTGGCTCTACCAGCCTTGAAAGACAGTCTGCTGCCTTGTTGGTGACCACAGGAATTTACTCCATCTTAAAGGTGTGCTCTTGAAGATTGATCACCCATCTCTTAATTCTACTCGAGTCTACCTCCAACACTTTCTTCGTAAAAAACTTCCTGTAACAGCTTGTGATCCATTCTCATGACCAAACTTCTTCCCACAAAAAAACTTCTAAACTTTTTGATGGCCCAAAAGAACAGTAAGAGCTTCTTTCTGAAGTACGGCATAATTGAGCACAGCACCATAAAGGGACCTTGAAGCAAAAGCAGTTGTCACTTCACTGACATTGTTTTGGATAAGATGCATGAGAACAGCACCTAATTCTTTTGTACTGGCATCTGTCACTACAATCACTACATGTCCTGGCACAAACGCTTTGAGATTAGGAGCTTTTGCAGAACTACTTTTTACTTTCACAAACTCCTCATCACATCCTTCATCCATCTCACAAAAATAATTCTTTTTCAACAAGTTACTAATGGGCCCCTCTTTTCAGACAACCCCTCAACAAATTTGCTATAGAATTCCACCACATCCAAAAAGGACTGACTTTCTTCTTTACACTTTGGTAGAGTGAGTTTCAAAATGATTTCCGCCAACTCCTTTTTAGGCCTTACTCCTAAGGCAGAAATTAAATGACAAAAGCAGCTGATTTCTACACAATCAAAACAAACCTTCTCTGCTCTCAATGTCAATCCATGTTTTCTGAACTCATCAAGAACCATTCTTACCCTATCAGTGTGCTCTTCCTTTGAATTTGCATAGACTAAAGCATCATCCTGATAACACAGAACTACATTAATGTCCTTCAACATGGACACCATCACCCTCTGCAAAAACGTTCCTGCGAAGATCAAACCAAAAGGAATTATTTCAAATTTAAATGCACCCATGGGTGTTAAGAGGTCAGTGAAAAGTGAATCTTCATGTGATCTGATAATAAGCTGATGCCAAATCTAGTAAGCTGAACGTCTCAGCCCCTGACAAAGCAGGGGTTTCATATTCCATCCTTGCTGCCGGTGTGAAATAAGCTGAGCACACACTTGATGAAAGTCAGTTAACTTTATTCCAAGAGACACGTCAGCCACAGCCTAATTCAAATGTGCTGAACACAACTGCTTATCAGGCACGGAATTCTAGACTAGAATAAGAACACCTTACCAGAACATTGAGGGAGAGGGAGAGGGAGGTACCAACAGTGGATGATACCATACTTCTGGTCCAATTTGAATGCTTGCATTGACCTTTATGAGGTACTTGACAAATATAGCCCTCTCTGTCTGCTCCTACTGGCTCCCTAGTTTCCTTATGCATTAACGCTCCAAATGTTAATATATTACACTTAGACCTATTGGCTTAGCCAATGCTTGTTAATAAATATGTACCTTTGATGTCCTTGCCCCCTCCCTCTTCTTTGTCTGTCAGTGCTGTAAAATGGCCTGAGGGATTGATTACACGCGATATACAAAAAAAAGCAACATGAGACATCCTCTGCTTACCTTTGAAAAAGTAAGTAGCATCTTCCGTCCACGTCCAAACATGCACAAAAGCATCAATGCCTTCTGCTGGGATGCCATGCCATCCTAGGCTGACTGTGATTGGATCTCCATAGCGTGTTCGGTTTTTGCGATTCTCGTAGAGCCAGTACCAAGGGTTGCGGAAGAAGTAGGTGTTGTATCTCAAAACTAGTTCTCCATACTGATTCCTCTCTTTCCAAATCCAGTCAAACACCGCGTCAAAAGATCCTTCACATGTCCCTACAAAAATCATGAGACTTTTTTTTTTTTGTTTTACTTCGCAATTTGTAAAATTCACTTGCCATTTTATTGGCATTTCACTATGCTTTCATGATCTTGAATTTTTGTAAACCTAAAAAAAATAATGTTCACAATCGTCAAAGACCTTTAATTACGCACGTTAACTAAGTAATTCCTAATTTTCTGCTAATGAAAGTGCATATGTTACAATTTCATGCACAATTAAACAGTATCCACATACACCTATTTTCTAACTCTTTCTCTGCATCAAGTATGCAATGCACAGCCTGCATAAGCACTGACTGAGGAAACACGTGGAATTTATTTTAATTTCACCAGGCACTTCTTCATGTAGAAAAAATATTTTATTACAAGTATGACCCCTTCCTCACTTCCTGAATAAACTCCGCAGATAGGTGCACTCCCCTACACCATCGAGAACGCTGAAAGCACTAGTATACGAAGCGCAAATAATGGCGGAATATGCATCATACAGAGGCCATAACATATTCAGGTTAGATTGATTTGAGTGTAAATTGCGTGCCCAGATAAGCATGGGGAGGGCATGTTCCAGATTGGCATCTTATTTTCCACTGCGTGTCCTTAGCCCCTCCCTTGATAGGATTCACTTTTGCATTTTTAAATCACGTGAGAGATACAAATGTACATGTTGCATGTGTTATAGACATAAAAATACACTTAGGTGCACGCCTTTAACTTTTGGGAAGCGTTTGCATGACAGTAAATATATTTGTGAATTGGCCCCTAGGGGGGGCAGAAAGCACTAAGCCCACATTCCAACCTAGAAGTACTTTTGATTTGGCAGTACACAGGAGTTTGCACACGATCTGTTGACAATTTGTGTACCACTAAATTGGGTAGGGTAATTGGTACTGCTCTTGACAGCGCTTTGAAACAGGAGTACAGTTTGAAGCGCTATATAAAACAAGGTATTAGTATTATTGTAACTGGGACTCACAGGCGCATAAGAAAGTCTCTTCCTGTCAGTGTGCATGAAACAGGGGGGCATATTTACAAGACCCTATTGCCACAGGAACGTCACTTTTTTGACGTTCCTGTGGCGATACGGGCTTTGCCTTATTTACAAGGCTGTGTCAAGCCACTTAGGGGTATATTTACGAGGAAATTGACGGAGCGTGGCGTTAGCCTTCTTGGCTTAACGCCATGCTCCTCCACTTTGGAAACTCAGGGCTGCACCGTATTTACAATAATACGGTGCAGCCCTGTGTTTCCCCCTGCGCTGGCGCTGATTACAGCTGCCTAGCACCAACACAGGCACCCTTGCACCGGAGTGCAAGGGAGCCTGCGTTGTGAGAATGTTTGTTTATGTGCATGATGGTGTCTGTTCCTGCACATAAACAATCTTAAATGGCGATTTGTAACTGCTATGTGTGCTGCTTTGTGCAGCACACATAGACTTTGCAACTCGTAATTTTTAAAATGATTGTTTATGTGCAGGAAGGGACACCTTCCTGCACATAAACAATTATGCATGGCGTTTTGCTGTTTCTATGTGTGCTAAACAATGAAGCACACATAGAAACAGCAAAAACAAGGAGAAATAAAGCATTTCTCCTCGTTTTGCCATGTTAAGATCAGGGGTTTTTTTGTTTTAATTTTGGCGCTGCACCATATTTAATCAGTCAGTCAAAAAAAGCCTTTATTTGGTATTTCACAACCATAAAGCACACTATAAATAATTTAAAAACAATCAAATTAAAAATGATAATTCCTATAGTGTAATTCATTATTAAATTTTTTTTAACAATTTTTATATGATTTTCAGTTTCCGTTTTTGACCTCGTTCACTTATTTCATATCCGCTTTTAGGAGGAGGTTGCCGATCAGTGTGAAGAACTTTACCCCACGGCAAATTAAAATGTTCGATGAGCCCCCCCATCCAGCAAGTTACAGCCTGCCTGCAGGTGCGGATGTTTAATTCATTTAAGATCAATTTTAAGAGCTTCCTTCTTTCGTCTTTTACAGTGGGGCAGACACACATCAGATGGCATATCGATTCTTTGTGGTATCCACATAAGCGACAGTTTTCGTCTTGATGTTTACCTTTCCAGGTTGGTAGTAAGTCCTTGGTGTTATGATCTCCTAGTCGGTACAGCATAAACCTCTTTTTTAGTGTAAGTCGAAAATGTGCTGCTAAATAGGCTTGCGGTTTGAGCTGTGTATATGAGTTTATTACCGACCAGGCATGTCGACGTTTAACTAATCTTTTTTTGTCTTCCCAAAAAGACAGTTTCCTTGCAGTGGCATTACACACTCTATTGAATGCTATTCTTTCCACCTTACCGTCCCAAACCTCTTGAATGTCTAATGCTGCGAGGGCTGCTCTCAGATATTCGCCCCATGTATTCGGTGATTTCTGATCAAACTGGGCCTTTATTTCTGCCCAGCATAAGTTGTTCAGGGATCCGGATTCCGAGGATCGAAATTTCCAACACAATTTCACGAAGGTGGATTTTCTTTGGTATTCCTGGTTCTGAAGGCCGAATTCCAAGCGTTTCTGTGCTGGTGACGAGGCTTTGGGAAGATTAAAAACTGCTTTGTATATTTTTGTCTGCAGTTCATCTAGAATATCAATTTCCTGACCGTGCCATATTTCTAGGCCATATGCCAGTGTTGGGAGTAATTGTGCTCCCATTACTTTCAGAAGATGACTATAGGAAGGGCAGCGCAGTTTCTTTTGCAACTGTTTGTAAGCGAAAATTAGTGATTGGGCTTTTGCTTTTATTTCTGTTTTCTGATCCGTGAAAGACATGCATCGGCCCAGCTTGATGCCCAGGTATTTATATGAGCTGATTTCCTCTATTTGTTAACCCTTTGCGTGCCATTTATATTTACCAGGCCTGGAACCTACTAGACGCACCACCTTTGTTTTCTTCTTATTTATTTCCAACCCTAGCCGATCAAAGTAATCTATCAGGTTATTGATAACTCTTTGCAACCCGATTGGAGTTTGGCTCACGACCACTATGTCATCCGCGTATTGCAGGAACTGTATTGGCTCATTTGCCAATTTGGGAGGCTGGCCATTTACTTTTGACAGGTGGATGTTTAGATCGGTGAAATATAGATTAAATAGACTCGGTGACAGGACGCAGCCCTGTTTCAGTCCGTTGTTTGTGTTTATCTTAGAAGATACTCTGCTGCCGTCTCCAAGCTTCACCCTAGCCCAGGTTTCACTGTATAGGGCTATTATGATGGCAATTAATTTTTGTGGTAATCCCCATGCTTTCAATTTCACCCAGAGGCGATCTCGTGGCACTCTGTCAAAGGCTGATTTTAAGTCGATGTAACATGCAAATAGTCCGGATTTTTTGTTTATAGCTTTTTCTGTTAGGATTGTCAGTGCTGCCAGGTTCGTGATAGTGCCCATTCCATGCCTAAAACCTGTTTGATATTTCGGGATTATACTCTTTTCCTCTGTCCATGCCTGTAGTTGTAAAATGCATGATGCGAAAAGTTTTGCCTCAACGTCAATCAGGG
Organism: Calotriton arnoldi; assembly: GCA_963921515.1. Lineage (NCBI taxonomy): Eukaryota > Metazoa > Chordata > Amphibia > Caudata > Salamandridae > Calotriton > Calotriton arnoldi. Next base: position 2,527,303 of record CAWUFW010001779.1, on the reverse strand, counting down.
CAATGAGCCTGTTATTTCCAGGCTCCGTATGACTTCCGTTTTTATAGATTGGGTGAAATAGGTTCCCTCTCCAGGAATTTGGGGTCTTATTTTTGCGATATAGATGGTTAAAAAGCGGCGTGAGGTAATTGGCCCAAAATTCCGGTTCTTGCTTAAAAAGTGCATTTGGGAGACCGTTTGGCCCTGCGGCACCTTCTGTTTTCATTTTTTTTTTATTACTTCTTTTAGTTGTTTAGTTTTAATTAGGGTATTTGAGTCGTGGATATTGAGTTTCAGTAGGTCTCCTTCCGATTGTGTGTTTTTCTGTTTCAGGGGGCTAGTAGAAATTCCAATTGGCTTTTCCTCCTCCGGTATTTTCAAGCCTATTTCTGCCCACGTGTGTTTACCATTTTGTGTGTTATTATACAATTTGTCAATGTGTTGTGTCCATGCTAACTCGCTTATTCCCGCATTTGGGTGCGTTCCTATTCCTTTTGTTAGATTGTTTATTATCCCCCAAAATTCACTGCTATTTGGCAATTTACTTGCCCAGAGCAATTTCTCCCAGAGATTTTCAATATGCACCTTTTTTGCCTTCCTACACTTATCCTTATATTCCTTTCTCATTTCTGTGATCTTACTGTTGTCCGTAGCTATTCCCATTCTTGCTGCTACGGCCTTGGTTCTTGCCTCCTTTGCAATTTGCCTTTTCAGATCGCGCACCTGTATATTGTACCATGGTTCGTTTCTGGCGCCGTGGGTCAATTGGCGTGCTGGAATTACTGGAAATTTATTTAGCAAGGTTGTTCCTAGGTTCTCCCAATCTTGTTCTAGTAGGTGGGCACTCAGTGGCCCGGTGTTATCTACATGTTTGTGCACGGTGTCCATTATTTGTTTGATATTTGTTCCTCGCCACTTTAATCTCCTTTGATTGTGTATTTCTGGCATTTTGGCTAAAGCTGTTGTGTTCCTTTTTTTGAAGCAGGTTTACGTGTAATGCCATTTCTTGAGGGAGGTGGTCGCTCTCTGGACGGATATTAATACAAAAGGAGTCAACTAAGTGCAAGAGTTCCTTACTGACAATAGTGTAATCTATGGTGGATTGTTTCTTTCCACTCAAAAATGTAATGCCAGCTGGTTGATCCCCCTTTGTATTTCCATTCAGAATGGTAAAACCTAGAGTTTCCAATTCTTGTTTTAGGTTGTTAGCTTCGGACTCAGTTTGGCGCTTTCTCTTATTCGGATTACCCCTTATTAAATTGCTATTGAAGTCACCCGAGATTATCATCTCGTAATTTTGGTGTGTGGCTTGCAGTGCCTTTATCAGGTTTATCAGGCATAACAATCTTTCCTTTTTCTTCTTTTTATCGGGATGGATATATATATTTAAAATCAATAACTGCCAGGGCTTAGTATATGTGGATCTTTTGCACTCCAATTTCATGGCTTGCATCCAATTTTCTCCCGTGTCCAGTTCTTCTGATTTCCAGTCCTGTTTTACTGTAACATATATTGACAGCCCCCCCACCCCCCTTGGGTGCCCATAGTTTGACATTTTTTCTGCCAAAACGTGATGTTCTTCGTAGCCAATAATAGATCTTGATATTAGATTCCATGTTTCTTAATAAGATTATATCAAATCTTTGCAAGAAGGATACAGTCTCCTGATCTTGACCCATTTCACTGAAACCATGGGTGTTCCATGAACAGATTCTTATTACTTCTTCCTTATGTAATATTGATTGTACCTCTATTGACTGTTCCCTTCGAGAACTTTTGCTTTCATCAGGGTCATTGGTGGCTCAAAAATTGGGGAACCCATGACCAGTCTTGAATTTCTTCTGTCTGTTGTTTAGGTTGTTGGGGGCTTGGGCTGAGTTTGTTCGAACTTTTTACCTGGTTTAGTTGTACTTCTCGCCCCCCTCAAAAATGATGTTGGTCTTGTGTTATTTCCTGTTGTTTGGTATACCTCTTTTTTATGTAATAACGGGTACGGATATTTGGGGCGTTTCGAGTAAGTTAGTAATATGCCCCATGCTTCAAAAACCGCTCTTGTTGAATATATCAGCGCCGCTATTTCGTTTGAAGACCATGTTGGACGGGTTGCCTCTTTCTGTTCTTTTTTTCCATTTGCAAAAATTCTACGGCCAAGAGATCTGCTGATGTGATATTCCTTAATTTTGGGATCTCTTTGAACAGCCTCATTAGGTTTCCCCTATTTAGAATATCCTGTCTGCCCTTAGTTGGGTATTCTGGCACAAAAATTAGTTTTTGGCTAAGCTCCGCTGGATCACTTTGTTGGTTTTGGTTTTGATTTGTACTCATTTTTTCCGTTAAGGATTCACAGGCCGTATTTCCGTTTTGGCCCATGTTGTCTTCAAAGGCCCTTTCCTGTGAGAAAGTATTTAATTTTGATTTTCCCTCGCCAATTATTTCACTTTCTGTTTTTACTGTTTTTTGGCTTGTACCTCTCCATGCAAGTTCTAGTGTGGTATGCATTTCGATTGGTAGTTTACAGACCCGGCCCTGTTTGTCTAGGATTATTTTTATTTGGTTGCTGTGGCTTTTGTCCTTTTCTGTTTGATTTCCCGGCATTTTTGCTATTGGTGTTGATACCCTGATTTCCTGGTTTGTTGTCTGAACATCTTGTATTCTTGTTTGCGAACTTAGGTCTACTTGCTCTATATTTTTTGTTTCTAGAATTGGAAATAAGACTTGTGGATCCATTAATTTCCTATTTTCTCCCTCTTGTTTTGTGGTTACGGTTTTGAGATCGGACCTCATTTTCGTGATTTCTGTGCTTGCCTTGACGTGTTTTGTTGTTTTTATTCCCTCACTTAGGTGACTCAGTGTTTTCCTGTTTTCTTGGTCGGATAACATAGATTTACTTTGAGGGGATGTATTGGGGCTGACCATAAGGTCTTGCAAGTTTAACCCTGGGCTGCGCAAGTCCGCTTTTGATGTGTTCTTACTGCGGTTGTTGATGTTATATTTTGACTGTTGGATGAATATTGGGTAGATTTGTCTGTTTTCCTGGGCTGCTTGTTTACTAGCGTTGTGCCTGGCTTTCCGAGCTCGTTTGCGTTGTCTTTTTGTTTGAACAATTGGTAAACTGTGTATAGACATTGATTTGTGGGCGTTTTGCGTGTTTCCTGCCCCGTTTGTTTCATTGACTTCCTTAGTTTCTATACTGCCATCATGCAAAGGGTTGCATGTCTTCGTTGCTGGACCTACTATACCTTGTTTGTCGTCCTTTTGTTCAATTATGATCATACGGTCTGTGCTTTCAGGTGGTTGGACGACCCGTAAGATTTCTGTCAGTATTTCAGGGAGAGTAGCCAGTTTGTCTATTATCTGACCACATCCAGAATTTAGATCTAACAATTGTCTTTTGGCTGAACGTCTTTTTTATTTCCTTTTGTAATTTGAGCTGTAATTGTGTCTAGTTTTGTATTTATTCCTGCAATGTGTACCGCGATTAGGTTCATTAAATCAACCTGGACCTCTAATTTGTCGGATTGAAAATGTAATACATCTATTGCTTGCTGTAGTGTTCTTAGCAGCGTTTCGCTCCATGTGGCTGTATGGATAGATTGCGTCAAAATCCCCGATATTGAATCTATTCCACTCACTGACGAGATCGTAATAGGGGGTGATGGGGGCTTTTGTATTTCTGGAGGTTGAACATTTCTATCGTTGTTTCTTCCCTCCTGTTGACCCTGACTGGGTGAGTGTTTTATGGGTGTAGAGGCGACCCCCCCTTCCTCCCCGACTTTCCATTTCGGAGGCGGGTCGACTACTGGGATTTTCCCTTGCTTGTTTGCGTGAATGTCCTCTTCGGTTTGTGTGTTTAGTTCCAAGGCTTGGATAAGGTCAATATCGTTTGAAATGGAGAAAGAACTGATCCATTCATCTATTTGTATTATATCTTGGGTACCAGTTTTACCTGTGCCTCCTTTTTAGGTCTCGCGCCTAGCGTTGCAGTGCGTAGCACTGCTCGCGCAGCAGCGAGACCGCTAAAGGGCTTCTGAAAACGACCCACACGCTCGTGCGTGTGGTTTTGTTTTCAGAAGCCCACATTGGCTGTAGCGTGCGTTTTTTTAAAAAAAACGGCACGCGATTGGGCAAAGGCGGGCGCATGTCCCGCCTTCGCTCCTCCCATTCCCGACGGTGGCCAGAACGCGCAGCAGCGCGTGTTCGCCTCGCTGCCGCTGCCGCGCTCCCTGGCCCCCGCTCCTCTGTGGTGCGCGCGCACCACTGTTTAGTTTCATGTTTTTCTGAACTCTCCGTCTTCCTTGTTTCCCTTGGTGTCTAATAGCGGATATTAATAACTTCCCCTTTTCTCATCGTTGGACGCAGCGGCGGGATGCTTTTCCTGTGCCGTGTGTATATTGATTGATAATCCACCCATCACGGGTAGTTATTATTCCGGGCACACAGGAGAGCGGCGGCCGGGGGCTAATGCGATTCCGTGTCCCGGGGAGTGGCCGTTATGACGGATGATTGCAAACACAACGTGTAATCCCGTGATTAGGTGGGCCGGCTGTAGAATGGACACTGCGCCATTAATTCGGAGAAGGCGGCGGACCAAGGGTGCATGTTCTGGACAGACAACTCCGGGCAGCGTTTTCATTAAATGTTCACTGCGCCGAGAATCTGAGGGGAGGCACACGCTGTTTGTGAGGACGGTGAAAAAAAAACACCTCGAAGGATGGGGGATGGAGAAGGGAGGCAACGCTTAGGGTGTGTTTACTTCGTAACCATTGCCCAGACTTCAAAAGACCCAGCAACAGCAGAAGAATTAATGGACCGAGGGTGCGTGTTCTGGCAGGCACGGAGAGATTAAGTGATTTGCCCACAATCACCGGATGGTGAGCCGACACCGAGGCTCAAACCTGGTTCCGTTTCATTTTCGCGTTTCGCGCGAGGCAATTTCTTCCCGTCCCTCCCCCCCTTCCTCCCGCAGTCCGATGCCGCCGCCCCCCTCCCCGTTCGTGCCTTCAAATGCTTGTCGGCTCGGTGCTACATGTGGCATTCCCAGCTGCCGGCAGCCTTCCTAGAGTGAGCAGCTTCCTCGTAGCTAGCAGGGAGGGTTCGCACTGCTTTCCCGGCTCCGCTCTTTATAACTCCAATTGCCTTTTGTGCTTTTTTAGAACTCCGAAAACCTCCCCCCAAACTTTAGGAGGGGCGCTTTGAGCGTGCTGAAGAAACGGTGGGAGAACCTGGTGGTGCAGCCGCCGCCTCCGAAGAAAGCTGCCCGCATTGTCCCCTCTGAGGTGCAGCCGAGGGTCAGCAGCTCCAAGGCACCCTGCGAGAACAGCTACCCCCCCCTCGGCAGGCTTCACCCCGAGAGGCACGGTCAGCCCTGCGGCCGGAGCCCGAGGACACTTCTTCTACCCCAGCTCGCGGCCGTTCAGCCCAGGCATGGAGGATCACCTGAAGGACGGGGGAAGAGGACAGGGGCATAGCCCAAGGGGAGGGCACGGAGCCTCCCCCAAGATCGAGAAGTACAACGTGCCCCTCACCAACCTGAAGATGATGTTCGAGAAGGGAGAGGCGGGCCATCACAAGGTAAGAAGGGTCTGTGCTGGGGGAAGAAATTCAGAATGTGGATACGTGTAGCCCCATGCTCTGTGATATGCTGCTTTGTTCGAGCGGAGAGACCCACCTGAGGCTATATCTGGTTTGCCTGCTCTTGCCATCTGGACTTACAAGATGTCTGTTGTCCACAACTTCTCAGCTGTTCCTTGGGGTCCCCTGTACTCCTCCCAGGCTGTCGCTCCTGACTGGGTCTGATAACGCTCTCCTCCTGTCTCCGAGCCATGGCCTATTGTGCAGAGCCGGTCCGAAGCTTCCCTTTCTGCCTCAGGGCTGTGTGCCCTGCCTGTTCAGAGCTTCCCTTCTCCCTCCACGAACTGTGGTCATTATGTGCAAACACAGTCCAGAGCAGCTTTCTTTTGTGTGTTGCATGTGTGTGTTCTGAGTGTGCATTGTCTATCCCCGGTGCTCCTTTTTCGCCTTTGAGCTTTATTCAGCATGTGTACTGCTGTCCATAACTTGTTTCTTAGTATATGATAAGGGTCCCTATGTGCACTGTCTGCTTGTAGCATTCTTTCTGTGTTTGAGATGTGGTCAGTATGTGCAGTCTGTAGCCTGCTTTCTTTGTATTTCAGCCGTGGTCCCAACTGCACTCTGCCCTGAGCATTCTTTAAATGGGCCTAAGGGGTGTCCAGTATGTGCATTCTATCCATGGTCTTCCTTCTTTGTGTCGGAGCTGTGGTAAGTATATGTACATCTGTCCAGAGCTTTCCTTCTTTGTGTGGGAGCTGTGTGCAGTCTGTCCATTGCTTTCACTCAGATTTTTGGAGCTGTTGTCCGCGGGTTTGGTCTGTCCATAGTTTGTATTCAGCCTCTCTGAGCTGTGGTGCGTATGTGCACGGTCTCACTATTGTTTTGATTCACTATGACCTGACCCTTGTGTGTACGGTCTGCCTAGAACTATCATTCTATGTTTTGAAGCTGTAGTAAGCATGTGTATGGTCTGCCATAGCTTAGCTGCTATGTGTGTTGCAGCTTTGGCCAGAATATACATGGTTTGGAGCGGGCTTTGCTTATGTGTGTCTGTCTTGAATTGTGGTCGGTGTGTGCACAATTTGTCCATAGCTTTCAATCTTGATCAGAGCAGTGGTGGGTATGTGATCGGTCTGTTGATGGCTTTTATTCTGTAGGCTGGAGCTGTGGCTTTGTATGTGTAGAGACTTTTCATAGTTTTCATTCTGTGTGTCGGACCTCTGGTTAGTTCGCACAGCTCTCTATCGCTTTTGCGGCTCTGAATTGTAGTATGTCAGTCTATCACAAGCGTTACTTCCCTGTGTGGAAGCTGTGCCGTATTAGCCACGGCCTATATCCTGTTTTTACAAAGCTTAATTGGTTTTATTTGTTGCTCGGCAGTATACGGTGGCTTACAGAGCATGGTAATAGGTTGCATGACTACAGAGTCACTTGGAGAGGTCTAGTCTTACAATTAGGCTCCTACTGCTATTGGATACTGGTAGCATTTTATCCGCTAATTGTGTTTCCTTAGTTCTCTTTGCCGGTGTCTTCCTAAATTGATCATGTTCTTGCTATTGTTAATCATGTACTCCCGATTTCTCTCACTCTTATCTGCTAGGGGTGTGTTACTCTGGTAGGAGTCTGATCATGCAACTTTATGGCAACATGTGAAGGGATCAAGTCGTGGTAGGTATCTCGTGTCATTCAATCTAGGGGTGGACTTATGTTAGCGTTCTCTTAATTCTTGATGGCACTGAGCTACCCACACTTGTAGCACAATTTTCTGCAGTGGCTTCCCAGGAATTGCTGTCCAATAGCCTCTTCACTAGTGTTGTTGAGCTTTTGGTGAATGTAGAGAACTGTAGTAGCGTTGAGATCGGCCCACAGATCATTCTCCTTAACCTGGTAGCAACTAAGAAGCACCTAGCAGTGCAGAGGTGGGTGGGTCAGTATGCTCCCCGTCTACTAGTCTGGATGCTGGTACTATGTTTCAGGCTTCCGTGTCTTAGGGACTCCTGCTCTCTGCTATAGTTCTCCAGGATTTTTCCTTTTCCAGTATTTCACGGTCTGCTTCGTTCTTTACAGTTTGAGTTCTGTGGTTCTTGCCTTCTGTTTGGAGAAGTTTCCATCCCCAGTGTTTGTGTCCTTTCTTACTTGGCATCCGAGTTCTCTTGGTCCCAATGCATCTTCTTGCGCCACACTGATGTTTACTGACCATGTGTGAGTTCCTCCTATATTGCTTATTCACTAGTTCTGTACATCTAACTAGTTTATCTTGATTCTTTCCGCTTTCCCATTCCTTACTTGTATCTATCGAGGCCATGGGCAGGTGAACCTGTGCTGTTGTTTTTATCAACCCCCTTTTAATAGGTCATGATCACTTATTTGGGGTGGTTCTACTTGCGATTTTGAGGTTAGGGGGCTTGCTTCTCCTGATTTTTGGGGAATTATGGATTTTTGGGGATTATGGGGCTTTGCAAGCCAGAAGCCTCGTCTGGGGAGGCGCAAATTGCGGCCATTGGGTCCTTTAGAAAGTAAAATTTCTGTTTTCCGTTTTCCCCCCCGAATTTGAAAAGCGCTGGTTCTGGTGTCGGAGCTGAGACCAGCCTCTCTTTCTGCAAGGTGGATTTCTCTTTCTTTTTATTTGAAATAGGAGTTAAGTCTTTTGTGAGTGCTCTCTTCCTTGATTTGCTCAGAGGTGCCTGACGGGTTTTTCCTGATCTCATGCTCCTTGCAACTTGGCTTAACCCTCTGATTAGACACTCGCTGGACCTTCTGTGTAGCCTTATGGCTGGGTTCTCTGCAAAAACTCTGCGGGGATGCAAAAACTCTGCGAGGATGGGGTAGGGGACTCAAGGCGTGTTTTAACAACCCACTTTTTCCTTTTACTTGGGTGCTTAGTATGTTCATAGATTTGCCTCTGTGTGATTTAGGCGAATTTCTGCTCGTGTTTCCTCATGAGACCACTAATTTTAGTGAGCGAGGTCTTGATGAATAACTCACACAGCAGCGTCCCTTCTAACCAGCTTCCTCTGCGGAGGGCTGTTGTAACTGAACCGATGGACTCAGATGTTTTACTATTGTGGCGAATAGCTGCTTTTGCTGTCACTTTTGCCGCGCTACAATGGCTCAATTCCTCCCAGGTGGGTGCGAGGAGTGCGAGGGGGCAGGGTGGGCGGGGAGTGTCTCGCAATGACTCGCTCGCTTTACCTGCGCGGCACAGCCCGGTGTCCTGGCTCTGACACCTCTCGCTACTCCACTCTGCTCCTTCTGGTCGCTACTCCACTCTGCTCCTTCTGGAGTGTCTGCCTTATATAATCCACCCTTGTAAATATGGGGTAGCGTCAAAATCAATGGGTGTTGCGGTGGAACGCCCACCGCAACACCCCTTGCCCTCCCCTTTCACGCTAAGTATAGGGTGAAAGGGTGCCTTATTTTCAAGGCAGCGTTAAGCCACACTGCCTAGTAAATAAGGCGAAGCCTGTATTGCTACAGGAACGCCAAAAAAAAGTGACGTTCCTCTGGCGATAGGAGCTTGTAAAAATGGCCCTAAACGTGGCTTAACGCGGCCTTGTAAATAAGGCACCCTTTCCCACTATGCTTAGTGTGGAAGGGGAGGGCAATGGGTGTGGCAATGGGTGTTGCAATGGTTGTTCTGCTGCAACACCCATTGATTTTGACCTCATATTTACAAGGGTGGCGTAAATATGGGGCTGCGCCAAAATTAAGACCAAAAAAACCTGGTCTTAACATGGCGAAACGAGGAGAAATGCTTTATTTCACCTTGTTTTTGCTTTTTCTATGTGTGCTGCACAATGCAGCACACATAGAAAAAGCAAAATGCCATGCATGATTGTTTATGTGCAGGAAGGTGTCCCTTCCTGCACATAAACAATCATTTTAAAAATGACGAGTTGCAACTTCTATGTGTGCTGCACAAAACAGCACACATACGGTGCAGCCACACATTTCCAAAGTGACGCAGCACGGCGTTAAGCCAAGAAGGCCAACAACGCGCTCCGTCGCTTTCCTTGTAAATTTACCCCAGGATCTGTTGGGCTGAACAGTGTCCTGGCAACCCCTCATTCCCGAAGAAACAGGACCATGGTCCACGCGCTCAGTCAAAGCCCTGTACACGTCCAGTGTGTTTAACGGAAGAGTCACAGTCTAGAATAGCCCCCTCAGCCTCCAGCGCGTGCTGCCTGCGGTACTAAGATTGAGACCTGCCACGCGCCAACGTTTCTCTTATTAAGAGTTATACGGGCGTTCTTAACAATTTCGAATATTTCCACCAGTCCTAACGGCAATGTAACGGTGTATTTCATGCTCCATTAAAACTAAACGCAAGGCATAGGTAATGCTGCCATTTATTGTTTCCAGGGTTGGTGTGAAGGTTGACGGAAAGAAAGTGGTTTTAAAGAAAGCGTTAATCAATTAATTATTATCTAATCCGTTCCACTTTTACAACAGAATTTTCACATTGGCGCTGGCGTTCTTTGCCATTTTGTGAGCAGAGGCGAATGCCCACTGGGCCCTGCGCTATTTTACATTGGATGGCTTCTGTGTGAGCACTAGATCTGAATGGCGGGGGAAGTCATAGAGCAGCAGTTCACCAAGAAAGCACGCGATTAACTCACTGCGAAGAGAAAGTGAAAATAACAGAGGAATAGGTCACCGTGACATCACCAGCATGTACACAGAGAAAGGAATGTCTGTGTGGGAGAAAAGCAAGGACATGCTTTATTTGAAGTCTATAAAAAATATCCATATGACAACCACGTATTCCTGGCCTCGGCGTTGATAACACAAAATATATTACACGTTTGAAAAAGTTCATTATGACGGGGTCAAGGTACCCATAAAGGTCATTCAATCAATCAGTAGACATGTATCCATCAAGCACATCTCATTCACGCATACAGGAGTAAGGGTCATGACTGATGCCACCCCCCCCCCCCCACACAGGTACCCTAGAGCCGCTCTCCTCTCACTCTGGGGGTCTCCCCAATGTCTCCTGAGTATAGCTAAATCTAGACACAGTCCACAGATGCTGAAATCTGGCGCACATTCTTTTACTATTGTGCCCTCTTTATTTAATACAAAGTCTCAGCCTTCAAATTTCAGAGCATCCTGTTGGCACCTTGTACGCTTACTGGGTGAGTAAGAGCAGGATGCGCCCACTTGCATCCTTAGATCCACAGTTCTGTCACCCTCTCTGCTGCCTTCCGAGTGAGACCACCTCACCCTCACACCCACCATTTGTTGGCATCCTTTTAAGTCAGGCCTGCCACATCCTTCCCCTTCTCAAGATCAAGTAAGACAAAATTCCTCCCTTCCTCTGCTCAGGGCTCTCTGAAGGCTTTTGCTTGAATCACAGTATGGGTTTATGAATAACCAGTGATGAAGTATATGACCTTTTACTACTAGTCCTGACTGAAGTTGTGCGAAATACTGAATCATTTCTTTAGCCTACGGTAGTAGCCAGATACACTTGTGAATGCAATACGTTGCAAAGTTAGTGACGCCATCTCCAACAATCGAGAACTCTTGCTACTTTCCCATCCCATCCCATCCCTTCCCTTTTGCTGCAATCCTCTTTCACCACATTTAAGCCTTAGAGACCAAAGAGATGCCCAGAATCCACATCAGGATAAGAGGACCTAATTGGCCGGTTCAAAAGAGCTTGCTCACATAGCATACTTTTTGCCTTTACTCGCTGTGGACATCACAAATATGATACATGCCTCTCCTCTGAATTGAGTCAACCCCGGCCTTCTGAAATATAAGATCAATCCCAAGCATCTACCCCTTGAAAAAATAATCAGGGGACTCAAGGGTCCTGGTGAACTACTGATTTTTTTTTTAGTCTACTCTACCCCAGAAAAACCTTGAAAAATGGGACTATGAGACAGCGGTAAGAGTATGTCACATTTAACCATTGTCTCCACTATCACAAGACAGGGTTAAGTCTGGTATGAGGGGCAGCAGGGGGAGCAAATCTACCCTGGTTGCTGTAGAGAGCCATCCGGGCTCTCCACTACAATGTATCTTTTGCACGCACAAGATAAATAAACGGCGCGAGACCGCTCGGGTCTTCCCGCCAGCACGTAACATACTGTGTGGTTGTGCCTTTCAGTTAAGCGCTGCGTAGGCCTTGACACCCTGGGCCCCGCCGCGCTACATTGGCGACGAGGCCGGTCGAACTCTGGTGCTCAGCAACACCTCCGGCAAAGCTCGTGGCGTGAGCCCGTGACGCTCTAGTGCCCGAGGGGCGGTACCTCCACCCTCGCAATCCCCACCATCGGCTGCCCAAGGCTGAGGGCCTATCAACCCGTGCCGACGTCAGCACCTCTGTGCGACCCCGCTGACACAGCCTGCCTGTGGCCGTCGCCGACGTGCTGCAGCCCGCGGGGAGCCCACTCCCGCTAGGACGCCACGCCCTGCCCGGCTGTGAGTTGTAGCCTGAGGCTCTTCCAGCGCTCCTGAAGCCCCGGAAGGAGCGTGCTCAAGACGGCAACTGGCGCCCACGTGCCCACACGCTAACCCACACGGGAGCACCAGGCCTTACGGAGAGGGGACTGCGACACAGCGCCTGCGCACACACGTGCCGAAGACATGAGCACAACGCCCACAGCAGGCGCAGCATTGCGCAACATTGCCCAACACAGGGAAAGATGACGACTATGAAGCTGCGGTCGCCGCGCTCAACAGGCATTTTGACCCTCAGCTGAACCCTGATTTCGAGCGTTTCAAGTTCAGACAGGCGTCACAGTCGGACACGGAGTCTGTAGACATGTTTTATGCGCGGCTGCGCAGGCTAGCAGGTACATGCGCCTTCACGGACCAAAGGGAAGAAATACGCGGCCAAGTCATCCAAGGGTGTCGCTCAGCGCTGCTACGGAAACTGATCCTTCGGCAACCCGGGGTCTCTCTGGACGAGATCCTCAACCTGGCCAGGTCCCATGAACTCTCAGATGCCCGAGCAGACGAAATGGAAGCCGCCTTGCACAGGACCGCCATGGCGCCACATGCACTGAAATATGCGCCCATCAAAGAAGAAAGGGTCGAGGCCATACAACGGCGCCCAAGCACATCCCGCCCAGCCCCGCGGCTGTCAACGAGTGGGGCATGTGGCAACTGCGGCGCGGAACACCCGCCAACGGCAGTGTGCGGAGCGAAGGGGAAGACGTGCTCCCGCTGCGGAAAGGTGAATCACTTTGCCAAGGTGTGTAGAAGCAGCCGGTCTCGACAGACCTATACCAGGCCTCGGGGAATGACGCAACGTTTGCGCCAGGTATCACTCGACGACGCACAATCGCAAGACGACAACTCGACACGTGGGCGCTGCTTCGCGCTCGAAGATGATGACGATGTGTTTGTCAAATCCTTTGTCAGCAGGTCGGACAAACACCGAAGACCGCCGCCGATGTGTTCTGTCCTAGTGGGAGGGTCGGATGTCCAGGCACTCATCGATACGGGCGCATCCGTCAACGTCATGGATTCGGAGCAGTATGAACGTTTGTCACCACGACCCCCTCTCGCACCCACCAAGGCCCGGATCTACACCTATGGAGGCACGCACCCACTGCCTCTCAGAGGAGTCATCGAGGTATAAGTCACCAGCGACAAACATGTTACGAGGGCCCGATTCCACATCACTGAAGGGAGAAAAGGCATCCTTCTCAGTTGCCACACGGCAGAAGACCTTGGTCTGGTCTTTTTCACTCATCAGATCCACGACTCCCACGCTGATGCCATCTTACAAGAATTCCCTGCACTGTTCACCGGGCTAGGCAAGCTGAAAGGGAAGCAGTTCAAGCTCCACATTGACCCCACCATGAGGCCTATTGCCCTGAGACACCGAAGGGTGCAGTTCAACCTCTGCCCGCAGGTGGAGGAAGAGTTGAAGAAACTCGAAGACCTCGACGTCATCGAAAAGGTGTCAGGCCCCACTCCATGGGTGTCCCCGCTGGTCGTGGCCCCGAAGCCAAAACAACCGGGAGCCATAAGGCTTTGTGTGGACATGAGGCTCCCAAATCTGGCGGTCAAAAGGGAACGTCATCTTACCCCCACCATGGACGACATAGTGGCGGACCTGAATGGAGCCAAATGGTTCTCCAAGTTGGACTTGAACGCTGGGTACCACCAGCTAGAGCTCGAGCCGGAGAGCAGGTACATCACCACGTTCTCTACCCACGTCGGCCTCAGGAGGTACAAGAGACTGAGCTTCGGGGTGTCGTTTGCAGCCGAAGTCTTCCAGAATGCCATCAAGGAAGCACTGTCCGGCCTGCAGGGCATCATCAATTTGAGCGACGACATCTTGGTGTTCTCAAACACCTTAGAGGATCACCACACCCACCTCTGGCCCACCCTCCAGCGGCTGGAAGACTGCGGTCTGACCCTTCATAAGGCAAAGTGTTCCTTCTACCAGGAATCAGTCGACTTCTTCGGGTACATCTTCACCAGAGAAGGGCTGGAGGTGGATCCCAGGAAGGCCATGGCCATCCGGGCGGTGAGTACCCTGAAGTCTCCCACCGAAGTTCGCAGTTTTCTCAGCATGGCCACCTACTGTGGCAGGTTCATACCGAACCTGGCCTCCCTGGCTGAGCCACTCCGAGCCTTCACCCGCAGTGACCACCAGTGGGAATGGACCGTGGCCACCAACACAGCATTCAATACCATCAAAACAGCGCTTATGGACAAGACGGTGATGGCCTACTTTCACCCGGGGGGACGTACAGAGCTGGTCGTAGATGCCAGCCCAGTAGGCCTAGGAGCAGTCCTCCTTCAGGAACATGACCTGGAAGCCAGTCGCCTACATCAGCCGGGCGCTGTCGGACACAGAGACTAGATATGCCCAAATCGAGAGGGAAGCCCTGGCAATAAAATGGGCTTGTCAACACTTCCATCTCTATCTGTATGGGCAGGAGTTCCAGGTGGTGACGGACCACAAGCCGCTGCTCCCACTCTTTCCAGGGTCGTTAAGACTAGCGCCTCCCAGAATTGAAAGGTGGGCCGTACAGCTGCAGGCATACAACTTCAAGGTTGTGTTCCGTCCGGGAGCACACAACCCAGCGGACTACCTCTCACGGCACCCCGAGTCTCTGGCCGTTTGAAATCCACCTCCGGATGTAGCATACTCGGAGGCACTCGTGAAGATGGTCTCATACGAGGCATGCCCCAAAGCCATGACACTGGAGGAGATTGGCCAAGCAACGGCCGAAGACGAGACACTGGCTAGAGTAAAGAGTGCACTGCTGAACAACGGGTGGACCCACTTCCTGGACGGGGCCCAGTCGCTCCGGGCGGAAGACAGCCATGCTCGGCAGCAGCTCTGGCAGATCCGCCACGAGCTGAGCGAAGGAGAGCAGGGAGTCGTCTTGAGAGGGCATGTCATTGTAATCCCAAAGGCACTGCAAGACAGAATAATCCAGCTGGTGCATGTGGGGCATCAAGGGATGGCGAAAACCAAAGCTCGGCTACGAAACAAGGTCTGGTTCCCGGCTATGTATACGAGGGTGGAAGACATGGTGCGGCAATGTCACTCGTGCACCATCACTAGCGGCGACCCAGCACCAGCGCCAGTCATCACAGAAGAGCCGAGCGAGCTCCCATGGTCCAAGATTAGCATTGACTTCGGGAGTTTCCTCGATGGCCGCCACACGCTGGTGCTCGTCGACTCATTCTCAAAGTTCCCCATCGTAGAGGTGGTGGCGTCAATGGCGTTCACGCATGTCAGGAAAGTCCTGGACAAGACCTTCGCCCTTCTAGGCCTGCAGGATGAAATCCGTTCAGATAACGGCCCCCCGATCCAAGGCCACGAATTCCAAGACTATCTGGGTAGCAGAGCGATTCGCCACAGGAAGATCATCCCCCTGTGGCCTCAAGCCAATGGGGAGGTAGAACGCTTCATGCGAACCCTCAACCGGGTTCTGCGCGTCACTGTGGATCAAGGGGAAGATGTTGAGTCGGCACTCAACCAATTTCTAAATGCATACCGGCATACGCCCCACAGCACCACTCGGTGTGCTCCGTCCCATCTACTCTTCAAAAGAGCCCCACGAGACAGCATTCCAGCAGATCCAGCATGGAAACCCCCAGAGAGAGACAACGTAGCTACCCAAGCTAGGAGGACTATGACTAACCAGAAGGCTAGTGCAACCAGAGGAGCAAAAGAACCACAGCTGAAAGTGGGAGACCGCGTGGTGGTTAAAGACAGGCACCCCGGCTGGAAGTTTAGGACACCTTACGAACCGGAAGAATGGACCATCGTCAAGGTGCAAGGAACCATGGTCACAGCTCAAAGAGGACAGCAAGTGGTTACCCGGAATGTATCTTGCTTCAAGAGGGTCCAGGGGTCGAGCACTGACTCGGAAGAGCCGGAAGAACTGGACGATACTCCGAGCCGTACCCCCATCGGCTCGCCGGGGCCAGTGGCCTACCCGCCAACACACTCGCCGGCAGGGAATGGAGAGAACACACCTACCGCTGAAAGACTCAGCCAAGACAGTGTGACTGTATCACCCCCAAACACCCAGGCGGATGCAGTGGCCAGTTCCAACTCCCGGAGCCAGAGGTATGGTCTCCGGCCTAACCCTGCACCTAGCCAGAAGGTGAAAGACTTCATGTGTATATCCCCGTAAGCATGCAAACTTTGATGGACGGATACTAAAGAAAAGTAGGGATGTAGAGAGCCAACCGGGCTCTCCACTACAATGTATCTTTTGCACGCACTCCTCGGGGCGGGCTCGACCCGAGGAGATAAATAAACGGCGCAAGACCGCTCCGGGTCTTCCCGCCAGCACGTAACATACTGTGTGGTTGTGCCTTTCAGTTAAGCGCTGCGTAGGCCTTGACACCCTGGGCCCCGCTACAGTCGCCATCAGAGAAATGTTCCTTCTTTTCTGAATGAGGACAAGAAAACAGCCATTATACTTCTCAATCTCTCAGTCACCGACGATGCAGAGGACCACGAGCCCCCACTACAAAGGTTAGACAAGTGTCTGGGTTTGTCGAGTCTGCTTTAGTATCAATCCAATTTTTTCTCTCTAGCTAAAAGTAAAACACTACAGACTGGGTCAGTGGAGTTATCCTCTCGCATAGTGCCATGAGCCGTATCCCACCAGTCTTCCTGCTCATGACTCCTGCTACACATCCACGTGCCCACCGATGCTGCACATTGAACAGTATCAGATAATCTTCAAAATGAAAGCCAACAACACCCATATCCACTTCCAGCTGGAAAACAGACCACTGAACCAGACCAACATCTCTGCATGCCTGGACTATGTGTTTCATTTAATGAAGGAGAATTCCTTCGGCATGAACAGAACTAAGATTGTTATGATGGGTGAAGCAGATCCAGGTTTACTGCCCTTCATGCAGCCTCATGCCGTGGATCCTCACCATTAGCCTCACTGACAACAAGGAACCTGCGGGTACTTTTCCACTCTGTGATTTCATATGCTTCTCAAGTCAGTGCAGTGATCAGGGATGTAGACGTGCAGCTCTTACCACTTTAGAAAATCCTCCCAAAACTCCAAACCCCCCAGCCAGCAGAACTAGGAGTATGGTCCACCGTGATTAGTACAACATAATCTACCCATGACTCCCAAAAAAACAGACACACAGCAATGGCTACCTATAAAATCAGGGTGTCAGATTGTGCTTGAAGCTCAATAGGGACCATGAAAAAAGAGCCCTAAAATTGACGCCCAGGGAGTACCGCGCACAAAGCCTACTGGGGCAAAGGTTCAATATACCTGCAAAAATACGCACCCAATTACACGCCAATGAGGAATCTAGACTGCACTCAATAGCAATGCACTTGCTCAAACAACAGCCATTTAAGTTGTATAAATATGGACAAAGGTCCATGGGAGAGCGGTGCCTTAGGATGCGGAATGCCTGGAACCCAAAGTAGAGACCAGAACCAAATCACAAGTGGTTGAGAAAACTCCTAAAAAGTGTTCAAACTCACTTGACATTTAACTTCATGAAGAACAGCAGTTGCACTTTAAAAATATTGGGCAAGGATTCTACCTAATTGCATTTAGACCCAAAGTACCTGCAGCCCTACAGGAAGCAGATTCTTTGTCACTATGTAGAGCAATTGAAAGTAATCAAAAGGTGAAGCGCAGTACATAATGGAACTCTTGGCATTCAAGGCCTAAACTTTACGATGTCAAATAGAATTAGAAGGACATAAAAACAGCACACAGGCTTACCACAGCGCATAACCCCAAACACAAAGGACTGCAGACGCAAAAATATAACCTTATGTACACACACTTCAAGCTATATTGACTGATTTCCTACCATTGCCTCAAACCCTCTAGTTTAGCACCATGTGACCAGTGGTGTTCCATGAGGGAACAGCTTAGCAAAACCCACTCTGCAGAGTCCCTGTTAGTAGTCTGGATACAGTTTCAACATTGACCAACACAATGTGCCCCGTGGTGCAGATCAAGACAGCAGAACTCGGGGTGAATACAAGATCATGTAAATGCCATTGCAGAATGAGATCTTGAGAGAGTTATGGGCACCCTGCAAGTATCTGAAGCACATTTTCCTTTCGGAAGGTCTCCTGTAGAGAAAGAATATCTGATCCACGCTTCTTACTGATAATGCAGATATCTGTGTATAGCACGCCACACATACCAGACTAGCTGGAGTACAGAGGCTTTACTGCCGCCTTGTGTCCTACAAAGAAGGCAAAATGTTGCCTTTCAACCCCAGACATACATCAGCAAGATGCACATTACTTGACAGGACACCAGCGCCCATCGCAGTGTACTGCATACCTCAGTACAAGAATGAATGACACCCTTCACCTCAATAGTGTTACTGCAGTAGAGACGGCAGATTCAGATTTGGAAAAAGAAGCACATTTAAGCTGATGACACCAGTGGGATTCAGTGGATTGAATGGTCATGTGGTAAACTTTCCACACTCAATATACATTCCACCCTAGTCGCCCTGATGTCCCGATGGGATAGGGAGAAGGCTAGGAGTCCAGATGGACGCTCTAGTGAATATTAAACCATCTCACAAAACAGCTCAATCCTTTTCAATCCTAATTAAATGAACAACCACTGACCCCTGGAGAAGCTCTTGATGCAGACACACTCCACAGATACTCACATCACAGCTCCCACTCGACTCCACGCGGCCAAGATATCCCATTTGGCTACTAGTGCCGTCATGATCCTCAGTGAAGGGCTGATGTTGTTGAATTAAATGATCCTCGCCCAGTGCTTGCATGGCAGTTCAGAAGAGGGGGATGTATGAAGATCACTACGGTGGACCAGTGCGAGTTATCAGCCAACATACCTGATCTTAGTGCGCAAGGAGCCAAAGTCACCCATCAACTGCTTCATTCACCCCTGCATCAACCCGGTCTCAGCATGTGTTCAATAGGACCGGGTTGTTCACCAAACATAGCGCTCTATCCAGAGGCCACAGCTTTCGGCTGAGATCGAACTGACCAATATAGCCTCTACGGCAGTGTTATCCTCCACTGAGCAGACAGCAATCTTGCATTGTGAGTGAGATTTCACCAGAAAGGCTGACATTCGTTCAGCCAAGTTTGTCGAATCCACCAAGGGAAGCATCATGCGACTATATCCAGCCAGTTGCTTATGTTCTCAAATAATGGTAGCTCCCCATTTCATCACTATTTATACATATTTCACTCTTGACTGCCTTTCTAATGTATTGTATTGTAATGACATTTATATAGTGCTTCATACCCTTGACTAGGTACCTAAGAGTACTGAGGAGTGGGTAGCATCCAACACTGTGGTGAAGTGCTTGGCTGGAAGAGCATTGAGTTCAAGTATGGCCTACACAGCAAGCATTAAGGTGCTGTGTGTGATGGACCAAAGTGATGCTCCTATCCTGATGTACATTGCTGCGAAGTGAGAAGTGTGTTGGTGTCATGCATAGCAAGTAGTGGAATGCACTCCTCGTGTCACTGCGATTGTATAGCTGTGCTTACGCATGGAGTAGACTAAAGCAGTGCGACAGATGGTTGCACGTGTGGACTTACCTGTGAACCCAGACCAGGTAAAGGTTACGGGTCTTATTTCAGTTTGAGCTGCAGAGAATCAGCCCACAGGAATGCCCTGGGTTACAGATACCAAAGGAAAATGCCCTTTGGAGTCAACTTTGAATTAACCGAGGGCACATCCCAGCCATGCACTTGGCTCAAGTAGTCGTGAGAAATTAACAGAAAGTTAGCTAGAGAGGGCAGAAAAGTAACCCACAGGCATGCACAGCATACACTTTTGTACTGGAGGATGTACTTCCAGTACAAAACCTACGCTAGACATCCCATCCATCACACACACACCTTTGTACAAAGGTAGGGTGTGGCGCCAGAAAACCTGTTTGTGCACCAGTGCATGGCATAAGTGCAGCAGGCCATTTTTGGTAAATATGGCTCTCTGCTGATATTTCCCCCCTGTGCAACCAAAGTTGTTGTGCTGCATTGCACTAAAACATAAAACATCTGGCCCCAAATTTCAACTTCTCGCCACCAAACTAACCTATGTTAAATCCTTGGATCAGATCTTTTTTTTTTTTTTAGTTCAATAAGTTTTTATTGTTTTTTTAATAAGGAGAAGGCAATACAAAAGAAAATAAGGAGGGAGGAGTAAAACGTAAATACAACAATTGACACTTACATGATGTACACATCAATGTGGCACTTTTATGATCGATATCTCAGAATATATAGAAGGGCATTAGGTGTAGACTAAGCCCAGAGAATGTGGTGTAAGTATAGGACGTTGATCTATGGTGGGAGTGAGTTTTCATAGAATAAAACAGACATGTAAGCAAAATATACACATCTCTACGAATGCGTCTGGTATCATGTCTAGGGAAGAAGGGGTAGGGGAAAGGGGGGGGGAGGAGTCATGTGATACAGTATGAGAGGTGATGAAATCTTAAGTAGTGCTGGTGAGGGAAAAACTTGCTGCCAGGAGGGAGTTAGAGGATTTCCCTTTAGTGGGGAGTATTGCGGATAAATCAGTCAAGCCTATGCCAAATAAGTTGGAAGGTTACCAGACAACCTTTGTTATTAGATTGGGTTATGTCTGTGCTCCTTAGATAGGTTACCCAGGCTCACCAGGTGTGGTAAGATACATTGTTACTAGATTTCCAATCGATCAGTATTACTTCAATAGTATAGAGTAGAAGGTCAAGGAGGGAAAAGATCCGTGTCATGGAGATCAATTGGGGGGATCTGCCAGATAAGGTCCTAGTAGGATTATTGGAAAGGATAGAGAAAAATTCATTCTAATTTTTTTTGTAGTTGTAGGGGCACATCATGCCTGTAGGGTTGCAGGTGAGGGCAAGAGAAGAATAAATGTCCTTCGTCGCCGGGAGATGAGTCGCATGCCCAGCATCTATTAGCGTCCTTTAGTTTTCATCAGAACAGTTTTGCCGGGTCCAGTACATGAAATGTCCAGCAAACAATTTGGCCTGGGTTAGGGACAAAATCAGTTTGTGATCCCACTTTAGTCCAGGTACCCTCGTCTGGAGGAGCACGGTTCTTGGAAGAGAATTAAGAAGACCACTTTTATGCCAAAGGTGGATGGTGCAGGAGTTTTGAGGTGGTAAGTATTTTATAAAATTTGAGGGCAGCAAGACCAATTGATAGAATCAGTTGGAGTTTCTGTAGTAGGGGTAAACTATGAAGGGGACCCAATTTATATACCTTGTGGGGTCTGTGCCATGTAATTTGCTCCTTGTAGTACTTGTATTTTTACCCTGATTTTAATTCCTTGTTCTGCATTGTTTTACGTTGCGGCTTTTAAGTGTACCGCTTTTTACCCGCTTTATATGTCCCTGAATGAATTTGACTGTGAAATTGAATTTGTAACTGCTCATTTGCACACATTAACAGGGTAGACGGTGAGCCCGGTCGGATGCCTCTTCCCTTCCGGTCCCCCCCTGCCCCCTCCCCCCGGGTGGACAACTAGAGAGGCCATCTTTGTTCGTGGGTGCTTTAGTCGTCCGCAGGGGATCTCTAAAAAAAATGCGCGCTGTGTGGACGTGCCTAAGACAAGCCCGTCTGTGCCCGTCAGTGGCCCGGAAGCGGCCAGCGCCAGCCATGCTGCCCGTTTCACCCCCCCACTGCAGGTCTGTCTCCCGGCCCTACAGCTGTGAAGAGCTGCTCTCACTCTGCCCTCAGTTATGTCACAGCCCGAGAAGATGGGAGGTTTTAGACAACCCGGTTACTGTCTGCAAGCACCGTACGTTTCGCTTGTCTCCAGGTTTGGTTGACCCCTCCCAGAACTACCCCTCGCGGGTAAGTAGCGCGCTTTACAAATTCTGTGATTGATTGATTGAATTAATAGTCAGATGGGGCACTCAATCAGAGCAGCAGTGATCAATGCTCGTTCGGTTTGCAAACACTCACAAGATATTTTTGATCGACTTTCCGGCGAGCCTCTTGATTTGCTGTTTATAACAGAGACGTGGTCCACTGAATACTCCAAGCCAGTGATCGCGTTGGCCCTCCCTGGGGGATACAAAATCTGGAGGGCTGATCGCAAAACTGGTAGGGGCGGAGGCGTAGCAGTTGTGTTCAGAGACAAGTGGACTTTTCACCGTGGTGAGTCTTTGGTGATTGGGGAGGGAGAAGCCCTTGACTTCTGTGTTACCATCTCACCTCATTTCTCGTTGGGTGGCACGCTGATTTATAGACCCCCCGGTCCTGCAGGCACTTTTCTTAAAGCCTTGGATGAACTTATCATTCCCTGAGCGTTACGCTTCACCTATTTTATACTTCTAGGGGATTTTAATATTCACCTGGACTGCGGGGAAGCAGGGGACACTCTTTTCTTGACTCACTGAGTCTTGCCCAGCTCACACGATGGGTTGATTCCCCCACTCATCGCGGCGGTCACATTATTGATCCTATTTGTTCCAACTTTCCTATTGCGGTCAAAGATCCTCTCCCGGTGCCCTGGTCCAATCATTTTGTGATTTACTTTTCCTGGCAACTTTATAGCATACATTCACTGGGCCCGGCCTGCCGAGAGCCTCTGGGCAAATCCTTTGGCTTTTAGTCTCGCTCTGGCTGAGACACGCCAGCTCTCTTTGATGACCTGAATGGAGCTCTTGATAGCTTCACTAGCTGGATCTCTCTGGCGGTTGAGCGTCTGTCTTCGGCGACTCATCATAGGCGCTCCAGGGATTCTCCTCCGAAACCTTGGTTTTCAACTGAGCTCAAAGTCCAGAACCAATTGTGCAAATAATTGGTATGCAGTTGGAGACTGGAATATTGCCCGTTGGTCAGGACGGCCCTGAGGAAAGCTCAAAAAGCCTACTATGTGTCAATTACTCAGGCAAAAAGTCTCTATTATGCTGAACTCATTGCTCTCTCTAGGAACAATACCAAGGAAATCTTTACCATCGTTCAAAGCTTCCTATCTCCTAGAGCAGAGGCTATTTCGCATCCCGCCTCGACTGCATGGTGTGAGGAACTTTCTAGTTTCTTCATTGATAAGATCCGAGCTCTCCAGGCTAACTTTAATATCAATGATAGCTTCTCTGTAGGGAACTCGCCACCAAAAGGGTTGACTTCTGCTTTACAACCGTCTCCCACTCTGGTGGCTTTTACACCTATTGCTCTGCTAAACTCTTTGATGGTCCTTAAGTCTCTGAAATCGTGTTCTCCGACTGACCTTTGCCCGGCCAGATTGTTGTTATGTTATGTTATGTTAAAGGTCATTTTTAAAGCGCTCGTTCACCAAAACGGTTTCTTGGCGCTAAGAGCAAAACGGCAGCAGCTTCAGAGCGTAGGTGGGTGTCAATTGTAGGCATGGGAGAAGAGCCAGGTTTTAAGTGACTTCCTAAATTGGGTGTAGGAGTCTGCCGTGCGCAAATAGAGGGGGAGGGCGTTCCAAAATTGAGGGGCCAAAGACGTGTATCTAAGGCCACCATGTTTCTTCCGTTTAGAAGAGTGGGAGACCAACAAGTTCTTATTAGAGGAGCGTAGATCGCGAGAGGGGAGATATCGCTGAATGTTTAAAGCGATAAAGGCGGGGCCGCGTCCTGACAGGGCTTTATAGATGATACAGCCCAATTTAAACAGACAGCGTTGGGATATTGGTTGCAGATCTGAGTTGAATCAATCATCGTTCTTTAGCTCACTTCGTCACCCCAGTTCAGACCCAGCTATATGCAAATCAGTCTAGACCCTGTGCCTCATGGGAACAGTCAAGCCCAAACTGCCAAGCCAGGTCTTCCCTGGACCGGAAACAAGCATCCTGGGACAGGTTTCGGGGTAACACCCCTCATCAGCCAGGCTAGCTTGAATCCAGTGGCAAAGTGAGCAAGGGACCCACGTCTGGGCATACCCTGCCAACTTAGGGTGAACAAAGCAAACACAAGGAGATGATGGACGGAGCGCTGAAACTTTTCAGACACTCACCCCCAGTCACAGATCTGGGTTGAATCCATCATCGTTCTTTAGCTCACTTCGCCACCCCAGTTCAGACCAAGCTATATGCAAATCAGTCTAGACCCTGTTCCTCTGGATTCAAGCTAGCCTTGCTGTTGAGGGGTGTTACCCCGAAACCGGTCCCAGGATGCTTGTTTCCGGTCCCGGGAAGACCTGGCTTGGTAGTTGGGCTGGACTGTTCCCATGAGGCACAGGGTCAAGACTGATTTCCATATGGCTGGGTCTGAACTGGGGTGCAAAGTGAGCTAAAGAACAATGATGGATTCAACCAAGATCTGTGACTGGGGGCAAGTGTCTGAAAGGTTTCAGTGCCCCATCCATTATCTCCTTGTGTTTGCTTTGTTCGCCCTAAGTTGGCAGGGTATGCCCAGACATGGGTCCCTTGCTCACTTTGCC
This sequence comes from Calotriton arnoldi, assembly GCA_963921515.1. Taxonomy (NCBI): domain Eukaryota; kingdom Metazoa; phylum Chordata; class Amphibia; order Caudata; family Salamandridae; genus Calotriton; species Calotriton arnoldi. The sequence continues at coordinate 2,502,897 of CAWUFW010001779.1, read as the reverse complement.
ACTGGATTCAAGCTAGCCTGGCGTGTTACCCCGGAACCGGTCATAGGATGCTTGTTTCCGGTCCAGGGACGACCTGGCTTGGCAGTGCGGGCTAAACTGTTTCCATGAGGCACAGGGTCAAGACTGATTTGCATATGGCTGGGTCTGAACTGGGGTGGCAAAGTGAGCTAAAGAACGATGATGGATTCAACCCAGATCTGTGACTGGGGGTGAGTGTCAGAAAAGTTTCAGCGCTCCGTCCATTATCTCCTTTTGTTTACTTTGTTCACCCTAAGTTGGCAGGGTATGCCCAGACGTGGGTCCCTTGCTCACTTTGTCACTGGATTCAAGCTAGCCTGGCTGATGAGGGGTGTTACCCCGAAACCGGTCCCAGGATGCTTGTTTCTGGTCCAGGGAAGACCTGGCTTGGCAGTTCGGGCTGGACTGTTCCCATGAGGCACAGGGCCAAGACTGATTTGCGTATGGCTGAGTCTGAACTGGGGCGGCAAAGTGAGCTAAGGAACGATGATGGATTCAACCTAGATCTGTGACTGGGGGTGAGTATCTGAAAAGTTTCAGCCCTCCGTCAATTATCTCCTTGTGTTTGCTAGTTTCTTATTATGCCATAGTGACGTCAGAGTCGATTTACAGATGCTGGTTTTCAGTGCGGCATCTACAGAGAGTATGGCAGATACAGGGTCTTTAAAGATTGTACGGGCCTGGGTATAATGGTACTGTGACATAGTCAGAATGGATGGGAGTGAAAAGGGGTGGCAGATCGAAGATTCAACGTCGAGCCAAATAGGTTTATTCAGCGGGTTATTTTCAACGCTCCAAGAGCCCTTGGAGGCCAGGTAGGCCGTTTGGTAGGAAATCCAATCAGGAAACTTGCAGCCGCGGGCTTTCATGGGCATTCTCATTTTGTTTAGGGCTAATTCTGGGTTTTTTATTCTCCCCAAGGAAGTGTGAAACAGCCTTAGCAATTTTAAAGAAGAAATCTGAGGAACGACGGTCGGTAACATACTAAATAAAAAGTTAACCAAAGGTAAAACCATAATTTTGATAGTTTCAAATCTACCCCACCAAGATATACGTTTCTGTGACTACATCGATAGTAGGTCTTTTATTTTGTTTAGGGTTTTATCTTCATTGATGGAAAAGGATTCGGCGCGGTCTTTACAGACCATATCCCAAGGTATTTGATAGTAGATTTCCATTGGAAGTTGGGTGAGAAACCTATTGAGGGATGGCAGTAGATATTTAGCGGAAGAATTTCAGTCTTATCCCTATTTAGGGAATATCCAGAGAATTTGGAAAAACGATCAATGCAGAATAGGATCGCAGTGATTGCAGGCTCTGGAGATTCAGTAAATATCAGGATGTCGTCTGCATATGCAGCCGTTTTGTATGGGATGTTATTAAAGGAGATGCCTGGGATGTCGGGCATTTTGTTTAACATCAGTAGCAGAGGATCAATGGCAAGCAAGAACAGTAGCAGGGATAGGGGCACCCCTCTCGGGTACCTTGTTGTAGCCTAAAAGGTTGAGAGAGTGTTACGTTAATTCTAATTCTTGCTGAGGGGTTGGAGTACAGGGCCATGGTTATCATAATTAAATACTTTCCTAAAGCGTTTCGAGAGAACGGCTTCGCGGTATGGCCAGGAGATCTTGTCATAAGCCTTCTCTGCATCCAGGGCTATGGCCTCTGCAGGTGGGGAAAGCGGGTTGGAAGATCTCTCAATGACATGGGAGAAGGGGCAGATGTTGTCACTAGCAAGACCCTTGAAGAAACCTGTTTTAGTAGGGTGGACTAGTTTGGGAATCAAGGGAGTTAGACAGTGTTCCTGGATTTTTGCATAGATTTTGCTTAGATTTTAGCATCCATGTTAATTAGGGAGATCAGCAGATAATTTTTGGGGTCGGAGTGGTCCACACCTTCCTTGGGGATAACCACAACGGTGGCCAAGGAGACGTATCATGTTACTGCTCTGGTAGTGAAGTGGGAGAGAATCAATTCTAGCACGGACATGATTGAACTGGCGAAGATTTTGTAAAATTCCATGGGGGAAACCGTCCGGTCCCGGTGCCTTACCAGATGGAATAATTTTGATAGCATGGATGATCTACTGTCTAGCGATTGGATTGGTAAGGGAGATTCGGTCGGTATCGGGGATTTGCTTAATTGGTAGAGAGTTCAGGAAGTTTAAGCAAATGCCAAAGGGGCGTTAAGTGAGGGGGTGGACAGTATGGTGTAAAGCGATGAAAGGTTTGTAGGATCATGTCAGTCGAGGTTTGTAGTGTGTTGTGTTCATCTTTGATCGTTTGGATGAGGGTAGAGGTACGCTTAAACTCTAGGTAGCGTGCTAGGGATTTTCCAGCCTTATTATGGTAGAACAATTTTTTACCTTTTTGGACATGGACCCAAAGGTGTGCATGTTTACTGAGAATGGAATGGAATTCGTATTTAAGTTGTTTTAAGAGTATCAGGGTAGCTGGGCCTTTATTTTGTAGGTAACAGAGTTCTTTAGTTTTAATTTCTGAGGTCAATTGGTCTAGAGATCACTTAATGAGTTTGTTTTTATGTGACATACGACTTAAGATTTGGCCTCTACAATAGCATTTCAGGGAGTCCTAGAGGGTAACCGGGAGGATACAGAATTCTGATTTATTTAAAGGAATTGGGATAATTCATCATGGAGTTCCTTGACCCCTTGTGAGTCTTCCAGGATCTCTAAATTCATGCACCAGGCTTTTGATTTTGGGGATTGGGGAGGAGCTGGAGTTGCAATGAGATGGCTACAAAGTCCGAAATGATGATCAGTTCTATAGAGGTACAGGCGGTGTGAGGGTGGAGAGAGGAGTCAACCAGTAGGTAATGAATTTTTGAGAAAGTGTTATGAGGAGGTGAGAAAAAGGTAAAGTCGCTACCAGAGGGATTGTAGAGTCTCCAGACTTCGGCCAGTTTATGAGCGGAGCATAAGGCATGAAGTGCTTTATGGGATTTAGGGGTTCTGTACCGGAAGACAGAATGTCTGTCTAGGAGGGGGTCCATTGGGAGGTTGAAGTCACTGCCAAGTATAATCCATGCGTCCGAGGGGAGGAGAGTGAGTTTGACTGACGGAGCATCCTGGAATTTCAGGTCGTCAATATTTGGGGCGGATGTATTTACTGCATAAATTTCCTTAGTGGGGTGTTGTAGTCATGTAATTGTTATGTTATGTTATGTGGTTTTATATAGCGCATAGCTGCCCCAGCAAAGGGGCGTCCCAGCGCTAACCGGCAAAAAAGGATGGGAGGCTGCAGAAAAAGACAGATCCTATGTCAGAGGGAAAAGGTGAGTTTTAATGGCCTTACGAAAGGCCAAGTAGTTGTCCATACTACGAATATGCAACGGGAGAGAGTTCCAGAGTTTAGCCGCTAAAATGCGGAAAGATCGTCCTCCTGCGTACACCTTCCTCATCCGAGGGACAACCGCCAGATGCTGGCCAAAAGATCGAAGGTGGCGAGTAGGTGTATAGGGTAAGAGCAGGTTAGCCAGAATGCTAGGTGAAGAGAAATTCATAATTTTGAAGGCAGTGCAGAGGGACTTGAACTCGACGCGCCTAGCCACCGGCAACCAGTGGAGTCGGCGGATGGCATTGGTCATGGAGCAGGTTCTAGGGAGGCCCAGGAGAGTTCTGGCAGCCGCATTCTGGACCCTCTGCAGACGTAGAATTCTGCCTTGTTGACCCCCAGGTACAAAGAGCTGGCAATTAACCATCTACCCTCGTTGTCTGGTTCTAATGAGACATCTGAAAGCCCAGAGTTCTTGGAGATCAATATGAGGACCCCATTATTTTTGGATATAGTAGGGGAACAGGCAATGTCAGATACCCAACCCGTATGGAAGGAAAGCGCTTCTTTATAGCCAATTTTGGTCTCCTGCAAGAAAACCAAATCACCCTTAAGAGAGTGGCAGAAGCCAGAAAATGTCCTGCGTTTAGCTGGGTGGTTGAGTCCCTTAGCATTAAGGGAAATCACTTTAAGCATGAGGCTATTAGGGTCAGCCATTGATGGGTGGTGGAAGCGTATAAGGTCTGGTATTGTAGGTGGCCACAAGTTGTAGTATGGCCAGTGGGGGGTCATGAATTTCACATGACTCGGCGTAGGGAAGGGACAGCGAGTGGTGGAGATAGAGCAAAGGGTCATGGGAAGAGCAGTCGCTCTCCATATGGGAGACGAAAGACTAAGAAACCGAGGTGTAGGGCTGTGGGTGTCACCTGCAAATACAAGCAGTAATCTATAACTAAGAGAAGCAAAAGGAGGGCACAAGCCCGCTGCTACAATTGTTGAACAACAAGATGCATACAGATACAAACAGTAGAGCCCTAATAGGCCATGAATGAGTGAGAAAAAAAATGTGAAGAATAAATGTGAGCGAGGAACATAAAGATCCTAGAATAACTTATCATACGTGTGTTTTAAACCATCAACAAGTATGGTAGTTAGTACATGGGTACAATCATGCACGGAAATATGGAGGAGTAAGTGGAGACTTTGTGAGTTGTCAAGGAGCATTAATATGCAAAATGTGTTGTAGCGAACAGACGCATTGGAGTTTTAGGCATAGTGATGCTCGTGAGGGAGCGCACCAGGTATAGTGAGGCCCAGCATAGGTGATGGGGTGAAATTATGTGGAGTTGCATGCCTGACTTATTTTGACAGATGGGGTGTAGGGAAGCAAATTAGGGAGGAGTGGGACACGCTTCGGAATGTAGGGGATATGATAATAGCAGAACCTGTTGTAGGGGGTGATCACAGGAACATGGAACAGGTCAAGACCGGATAGCCTGCAAAGATATAGATCATGTGAAAGCTACCTATACTCATCATGGGCACTTTGCGGTGCGGTGGGATGGGAACCGGGGTGATCGGTAGTGTGTACATGCTGCGTAAAGGTCAATAAAAACATGGTACGGCAGAGCGGGGTATGCAGTGGTTGTAGTGCGTGGGTCATGTGTGAATTGTAGGGGTCTGTGAGAAAGGTGAAACCTGAAAGGCAAAACAGTCAAAGCATTATAGGCGATATAAACATTGAGGTGTTCTAGGGTGATATGTCAGATTATGTGATCACATGGAATAGTATGTGGAGACACAAAACATCGTAGAAAAACTGCATAGGATTGAGCAAATGGAAAAAGCATCAAATGGCCTCATCCAGGACCACTTATGAGTGTCTTCCATGTGAGTCTCTATAGTGTTATCCAGGAACGGTAGTAGATCGATGGGGTCAGAGAACATGTGGGTCTTGCCTTGATAAACTATCTTGAACTTGGGTGGGCCAATGAAGGAGTATTCGATCGCTCTATCTAAAAGTGGTCGTTTGAGGGCTAGAAACCCTTTCCTCCTGATAACCGTGTCTCTGGCATAATCCTGAGAAATGTTGATCTTTGCTCCGTACCAAAGGATTGACTTGGTGTTTTGCATATGTGACAGGATGAGTTCTGTATGCTGGTAGTGCAAGGGTTGAAAAATCAGAGCTCATGGGGTGGACATGTTTTTAGATTTGTAGGAGGGCACTCTATGGGCACGTTCAATTTCAAGGTCTTTGCTGAAAGTAATACCCAGGGTCGACGAAATCCATGTTTCAAGAAAAGCGATCGCTGAGGGTGCTTTGTCCTCCAGATCATCCATAAGGCCAAAAATTCTGAGGTTACCCCATCTCTTCCGATCCCCTAATTCGGTTAATTTGCACTTCAGTGCAGAGATGGAATAGTCGTTCTTGAGGAGATGGTTAGTTTGGGCTGTCAGGTGGTATTTGGACATGCTTATACGATTTTCAGCGTTCGATACTCTCAAGTTAAGTTCTTGAAGATCCCTCCCGATCGCAGCGACTACAGTTTGCTACATATCAGTGTTGGTCTTTGTGCTCTGGGTAATGTCTTGGATGTTGTTGAATTTCTTGAGTATCATTTCGAGGGTGGACTGGATCTTTTGTTCCTCTTTGATGGGAGAGTCAGTGTTCAGGGCTTCTTGGTTTGACTGCTTAAGTCCGGGTTTAGGTGCCTTGTCTTAGAGTGATCAGTGGCCCGCCATGTTTACAGAGCGTTCGGCGATTCTCGTTGGGGAAAGAGGAAGTGGTTAAGGCCCTTCGGTAGCGTGATTTGTACCAGCTGGTGACAGGCTGTAAGAAGTTGGGGTGCAAAGAATCAGTTACAAATAAGCTCCCAGCAAAATGAGGGGTTAGATAGCGCCAAGTGAGGATCTCAGAAGCAGCCCTAACTTCAGAGGCAGATTACTGAAAAAATAGGGTCAGAGGCCAAATGTAATCAGGGGAGGAAACCCACAGAAGGGTGGGGACCTCAGATCCAGCCTCAGACTCAGAAGCAGTGTTTAAAACATGCTCAGAATAATACTGTTAATGTCCGCACCACAGATATCTTCCACTATCTCAGGCACCATAAGCAAGTGGAATATTGCGTATCCTCATGCACCTCAAGCGTATTAGAGATACGACCATGCCACTTGAGATGGGCCGCGAGGGCCGCGAGGGCCGGTCTCAGGGACCGGAGGAAGAGATTAATGAGCGCGTTGAGGTATGAAGAGAGAAAGGCTCACTGGATCAGTTCAGTATTCTGGTGTGCACAATATGCTCATTGAGACATCTGTCCGCTAAGGTTCACATGCAGATGGGCTGTAAGTTAGGCTTCATGGGCTGCAAGGCCGCAAGGTAGACTGGCCAATCAGGAGCGTGCTGAGACGCAGTGCAGGGAGAGGGGCTCATCAAGCGGGTGCGGGATGAAAGCGTATGAGTTGTGTCTGTAGAAGCCTTCGAAGTGTCCATTGGAAATCCCAGGCCACATGAAATCGGGCAATTGTTGAAGCTCCGTCTACATCGAGTGTCTGTTATCCTTGTTCAGTCGAATTGGAGCGCCTGTGAGGTCGACGCCGCCATCTTAGCAGGCATGTCAGTCTTGTAAGGCGAGTCGGGGGAGTGGACCCTACGAGGTCCCGGCTTCACAATGCTCCTCAGTATGGTTGATCTACATAATTCAGCCCCGATTCCTGCAACCGGTGGTCAGGAAGTTGCACAGGGCTGAAAATAACAGCTTGTGTAGCAGCGGGCTCGGCGGAGCTTGAGAAGCGAGCCGCCATCTTGCGTGGACGGTAACCACACCCCACCTCCTTGGATCAGATCCTAAACTCAAAGGTCACATTCCATCTATGGCTAAGTGTGCCAGATTTCACTTCCACAAACTCAATACTTAAAACATATTGTCTTCCCCCATAATTTGAAACTGGCACTAGAGGCCATGGTAACTTTCCCTCTTCACGGGCCTACCAAAAAATAGACCCATCTCACTCAGAGCAGTTTTACATGCTGCTGCCAAGTTTTTCAAAAACATGTAAGCACAGGACCACAGTACCTCTTCGCTCCACTTCCCCGTCCTACTCCTAACAACATGAAGTAGCCCTGCCCCGAGAAAGCAACCTTTTCAAAGATAGGTAAAGGTAAAACACACAGAGTATTTCTTTTATTTTTCTCACAAAACCCAGACCTTCCCTATATCCTCCCACCTCTCTCTATTGACATCCTGCTTCATCTATCTCCATTAGACAGGGGCGTAATATAAGGTTCTTTTTGTAAAGTATATTTTTATGTCAATACAACATAGCTAGTACACAGAGTGCGTATACATTCCTATCGTTACACAGCATACATGTTCACATTTCTTATTCCTATCCAATAAATACTGAGGTTTACTCGGCATCCTCAAACCACTTCTTTATTCATCTCTCAGTGGAGTTAGTCTCTGCCTTGGTGCCATTCCCAAGGGAGGCCCCTTCTGTCTCTCCAACTCATAGTTATCCTTCCTGCTACCCAAGGTTTTTTTTAAATTTTCTTGGCCACCCTATCACTGCATACACCACACTCTCAGCTTCCATATCACATAACCATGCCCATATGCCATTTTTGTTTTATCAGTACTTGCTTGGCTCCCCACTCCCTGGCAATATCTCCCTTGGCTACAACAAAACCTAACACACCGAACGTCTGCTTAGCCGTAGGAAAGTCTACGTCATTAGGAATTTCCAGTACGACAAATTGTGGGGCATATGGCATTTCACAATCTAGGATCATTGCTAATTTAGAAGTAATTCCTCTCCAGTAACTTTGGATCTTGTCATATTGTGTGTAAGTATGTGCCCTCTTTTATGTCACATTTTAGGCATAAGGGGTTTGGCCACTTCCCATTTTGTGTAACCTGCTCTTGATACAATAGACCGTATGCAGAATTTTACATTAAATTAGTCTCAATCTCACTTTAATGGCCACATCTCAAGGGCCCATAAGTGCCACCTCCCAGTCTTTGTCTCCCATCGACCTAAGTCCCTCTCCCATGTCGCCTTTAACTTCGATGCAGTCCAATTTGTTATCAATTATAGTTTTGCATATTAGCAATATTGTTTTTTCTATTTAGTTCCTCCATTAGTATCCTACTTTCCAGCATGGTCTGGTATGTCCTTCCAGTCCCGGAGTTATATATATTTGTATAATTGAGTTTGTGATATTTCGTATCCTTCTTGTAACTTTGATAATGGTTTGTTCCCGTCTCTATCAAGTAATTTGCCTCCTTGGATATTCCTAAAACATCCCAATCTTGACAGCTGTCAAGTGCACCTAGTTTTTTCAGCAACTCCCCCTTCACAGTGTAGTTTTTTATGATCTTTGCTTCTCGCCTGATTCTTTTCTTTCCCTGTACCATACACAGAGCACAGTTTGGGATGCCATTAGATGGTCTTTTCTTCCATATATGAATGGAAGGAAGTGAGCGTTTCCATTCGCTCTTTGCACCCTCATGAGGTAAGGTTCTTTTGTTTTGTATAAAACATGTAATGCTGTATTTGTACTCAGTCAACTCAAGCACACTTCAGCGAGTGTGAGCTTTTGGTGCAGCAAGTGCGAGTTTTTGGTGCAGCCGCGACAAGTTTTGTTCTTCTTCTCAGGTGCTGGCGTGGGAGGAGAGCAGGATGGCAGGGTAACCGGAAGTGCGTAGATACCCTTCTTTTGCGGGGTATGCCGAGCCTCTCTCGGTGCTCCTGTTAGAGGGTACACAGGGAACAAAGGTACACACGCCGGGGCTGCTGTAATATGTTTCTCAATCTCACGCGATGAGATTCAGTTTCTATGGCAACCATATATAATTATGTGCAAGGTGAACAATTTCAAGACATGCTTACATAATAGACGTCCATTGGTTTGAATCAATGCTTCAAGTTTCAGATGAAGGATTTTATGTACAATATAATATGCAACCAACAGAAGAGTTGTCATTCCATGATTTTTCCAAAAAATACATTGTCAAAAGAATTGAAAGACATTGATAAGTCTATATTTCCGGGATATTTGGATAAAAGATACTCATAAGAGACATTTGAAAATTAATTTCAGCAAATTCCAAAAAGTGAATTCTATACTATCCAGCAAGGCATCTGCGTCTTGGTTAGCCTCAGTAGAAGCATTATCTTTAGACCCTGTTGACTAACATACAATAAAATAAAAGTTCTCTAAAGAGTTCTTACGCTTCATCTAATCTGATCATTACAACATGTTCTTATATAAGCATATGAGGCTGGAACCTTACTAAACAATGTCCAGGCCTTTTACGAATATCTCCGGGAAGGTGGTGATTTCAGTTCTATTCCTGGAAATATGAATTGCTAGTCAAAATTCCTGTCACATACAACCTTTGATTACTGTCCTCTGCTATGTCTGCTGGAGCTTCAATAGCAGGGACAAGATTGATGTGTCAAAAGCTATAGAAGGTGATGAAGGTCAAAAAGCTTTCATTCATCACCAGCCATTTTTTGTGCCAATTTTGGGGGGTTGGAATTAAATGAACTGGTGCAGGAAACAGCAAAGGTGAAAACTTTTTCCAACCATTAAGGTGAGCACCTTTGAAATAAATGTTTATACAAAAACATTAATTGCAGGGAGTACAGGAAGCATGTTCCTTTGAAGGCCAAACCCTAGGCTGGTGGTGGTGGTGTGCTGGCTGGCTGGCCACAAAATCCCAGTTCCACGGCAGCCTCCAAAGGCATGACGATGAGTGCTTGGAGTTAGGGGAAAGATCATGAACTTCTCTATGTAATGGAAGGAAGTATCTAATACAAAACAGAATGGGTTATTTCTGTTACCCAAAATGGCGATTTTATAGAGTTCAAAGAACTTCCTCCAGAACCCTCCCAATTACCTTCTCAATGGATTCCGTCACTATCACCCTCCAACAGTGCCCCTCATCTCTCCATAACCCCTCTCTCACATGCATTTCATTTATTTTATAGCGCTACTCACACCAGTGTAGGGTGTCAGAGCACTTAACATCACACACACACTCATTATACAGAGACAACGAATCATACGTGTGTAAATCTGTCTATAGGAAATGTTACATAAGACAATGAGGGTTAGAAAGTGTAGTAATCACGTCATCCATATGAGTAGGCAGTATATTTTAAAGAGTGTTTTGTCTGTAGAAGCACAAACTCTGGATTTAAAACGTACCACAGTGGTTGGGGGTTGGTTTTACTAATAAGAATGTATTTCTACCCAAACTAACCCTTCTTAGCAACATTATGATAATGAAAGACTGGGGAAAAACCTAAGGTTCCAACCCTATTCCTTGTAGTTTGCATGCAGCTCTTTAATAACTGTTCATAGGTTACTATGCTATATTAGTATTGTAGTTTATGAACTGCAAGGAACAAAAGGATCTCTGTGACAAAAACAGTAACTCACTGAGCTATTCACATAAAATACAGTTCTGTGATCTGCATGGTACACGTTCAATTCAGCAAGCATATCTAGTGTCTGGGGTACTTTATGATGACTCAGAACTTGCCACTAGACAAAACTCGATCTCTCTCCAGGAGGAACATTCATCACCAGCATTAACTTGACATTGTTATTGCTGCCTGAAAACTGTCTGATACTCAAGGAACTCTGCAGCGAGTGCTTGTAAACCCATGCAGGTTATTTCTAAACACAGTATCTCACAAGGTCAACGGGAGCACCACCCTAGAGCCGGCCCTGGCCCTACCGTTGAGCCATCTTGCAATTCCCCTTATGGACCTTGAAGGACGGCACGTCCATGCTGGACTGTAAACCTTGTGAGAATTGAAGACCTTTGAATGAGATATTCTGACCTGGCCCTACAGCACGCTCCTTACCATATAGCGTCTGAATTGCTTTTCTGTCGGTCCACTCCAGTTCAAAGCCGACTTCTTGGGGGATGTAGTTGGGCTGCATTATTGAACCAGTCTGGTAGATGTGGGACAGGCCAAGCACATGCCCAATTTCATGAACTGCCACCTGCGAAGAGACAGACAACACAAGAATTGATTTTTATTCATCAAGATTTTTAGGTTTACTTTTTTCACTCACCAGACACATCTAGGCCTCAATAAAATGTATAAAAAACAGCGAATGGCTCCATCTGTGCCTGCACTCATGGGGGAGCTTCCCTCGGCCTACGAAAGGGTGATCAGTTTTTTAATAAGAAATCCTAGCCCCAGCCCAGGGTTGTTTCCTTGTCTGCAATTTTGTGCAACAGCTAGGATTAAGCCTTTGGCCTTAACTTAAAATAAGGTGGTAACTTCGAAAATTCAGCAGAATCGAAATTACAAGGTGGAAATTACGGCCTCAGTATAGTTACGATGAACAGTACTAACCCAGCATAGGTATATTTAGGCATGAGTAGTATTCCCCGCCAATGAGTGGTATGCTCTGCAATAATTCCACTGTGTTTAAGGTTGACGAACAACACTTGAAACTGCCAGAAATAATTTAAATACCACCACCAAAAAACAGGGTTAAAAACTTACGACCCACAATAAAAACCACCAGTCCAGGTTCAAATCACGTGAGCAGTGTTGCTGTCAGCAACAGCTAATGCCGCTCGTACAGCCTTTGTGCGTTTTTTCACTTCAAATAAGATTGCACGTAGGCAGCCACATCGCACCCCAACCCGAAACACCACGCCTCTCTCAGAATTTCTCAGTGCTATGGGCCTGACAGATGTATGGCGCCACTTTGATTCACAATCATCTCAACTCACCTTTTTCTCAGGAGTACATAAGAGCCAGTCCCCTATAGACTATATCCTGATGCGCACAGCAGACATTGGTAGATACAGAGAAGCCCGATGCTATGCACGCGGTGTGTCGGATCACTTGCCTGTCCAAGTCACTCTCTCCTTTGACAAACATCAACAAAGAAACACCATGACAATAAAGCCATGGCTCCTCAAAATCCCAGATATGAAAGACAACCTGGTACAACAAACAGACCTCTATTTCCAAGAAAATGTGTGTTTAGTAAAATCACCACAAATAATATGGGAGGGCTTCAAAACAGTGCTAAAGGGCCAAGCACTAGCATGCCAAGTGGGGCACAACAAAGAACAGAGGGGAAAAATAGAGCAACTCGAACATGAGGTTCAAGAATGTGAGACAGAATACCCCCAATGAGACCAACAAACACAAATTAAACATCAAACAACTCGAATATAAAGCCCTGGCGACAGAGGTCGTCAAAGCCAAATATATGGCAACTCAACATAAAATATACGAACTGGGAGATAGACCGGGCAAACTGCTAGCTTGGCTGGAAAAACGGGAGCAAGCGGCGCGCTGGGTTCCCATGCTACAAATTAACGACACCCATATCATCAGGGACTCACAAGAGATAGCGGAGGCTTCTGCCCATCACTTCGAAAGGCTATATACCTTGGTCGTTGAAACCACAGCAGAAGACTCACAGCAATTGCTTGCAGATATCCCCCTGTTGACCTTGTCCCCCAAAGACAGGGACTCGCTAGAGGGAGATCCTACAGAGGACGAAATACGTTCAGCAATCAGCAACATACAATCCGGGAAGGCGATGGGGCCCAACGGACTCCCAATCGAATTCCTCAAAGCTACCGCATCCCAGATTACGCCACACTTACGCGACATGTTCCTTGAAAATAACGAGAAGGGGGCCCTACCTGAAGACCAGAGGCTGGCCTCGATAGTGGTTATACACAAGAAAGGGAAACCAGACGGAAATTGTAGCTCCTTCCGACCGATCTCCTTAATAAATGTTGAGGCCAAAATCCTCGCTAAGATATTAGCCTCCAGACTCACCCCCATAATCACTAAGATGGTACATGTGGATCAATAGGGTTTTATGCCCGGCCGCAACACGGCCTTAAATATCCATCTACTACATAACGTCCTGGGTAGAAAAAACACAATAGCAGAAGACTCTGTACTATTATCGTTAGATGCCAAAATGTCATTTGACACAATTGAATGGCCCTACCTATTTGAGGTCCTACACCGAATGTGTTTCGGCCCCAAATTTCTCAAATGGGTTAAACTTCTCTACACAGACCTCAAGGGATAAGTCAGAGTGAACAACTACACCTCACGGACATTCCCGCTGAAGAGGGGTACGAGACAAGGGTGCCCCCTATCGCCACTGATCTTTTCTCTGATGCTAGAAACACTCGCAAACTGGGTCAGGGGCGACCGATTGCTTAGAGGCTTAAAATGGGCGGACGGTCACGAGGATAGAATATCCCTATATGCTGACGACATCCTGTTATACCTTGCATCGCCTGCGAAATCCATAAATAGAGTCCTCCACATTTTTACAAATTTTGGCAAATATTCAGGCTACACCATTAAGTGGTCAAAATCAGTAATTTACACACTTCATGGACCAAATCCACATCTGCCACCAGAATGTGCATCCACAATTGCAGAGGAGGGTTTCCGATACCTCGGAATATACATAACCTGAGACCCGGAGCTTTTCTACACCAAAAACCTAGCGAACCCCCAACTCAGATTGCAAAATTATGTGCGCCATTGGAGGACGCTACCCCTGTCCCTGCTAGGACCAGCGGCACTGTTTAAAATGCTGGCACTGCCACGTTTTCTTTATATCCTACAAAACAGTCCATTCAAGGTTCCCGATGCCTACTTCAAAAACATATACAGTGAGATCAGGACACTGCTTTGGGACTGCAAAACACCTTGTATAGCCACAAATAAACTAACAAGAAGCTGGTACGACGGTGGGATAGCACTTCCCAACTTAAGACTCTATTACTGGGCATCCCAACTAGTAGTTATTAATCACTGGGTGTACTGTCCCCAGACAGAACCTGCGTATCACATGGATAGACGCCAAATGGGGAAGGATGGATACAACGGGGCACTATATTCAACATTTTAAAAAGACCGCTACACAGGCCCTACGGCCCTAACTGTTGACATCTGGCACCAGGCAAACAAAACACTCGGATGGCGCAGAATAATAACCCAAGTTACCCCACTATGGTCAACACAGCAGCTGGGTACGCTGAGCACACAGCTGGGATTTGATAAGTGGAACACCATTGGAACTTCTACCGTAGGGAACCTGTGGAAAGGAGGAAAAATTCTCTGTTTTACAGAATTGCAAAAGGTATATGATCTTACCCAACAGGAAGTATTTCGATATATGCAAATCCGACATGCGCTCAATGCAACCATCCCTGCAAAAGGGAAGGTACCGGAAGCGCCCCCGCATGAAGATAGGCTTCTGTCCGAACCGATGACCAAGAAAGCTATATCCATGACCTACCAAAAACTCAGTAATAACCTACCTGACCCACTTACATGACTCCGTGACCATTGGCAGGAAGCCATTGGGCCGCTCGAAGACGACAAGTGGCAAACGGCATTTATGTCCCTCCAAGAGGCAGCCATACCACTCAGACTCCGCCTTATCCAGCTCAAAATTTTACATAGATCCTTCCTGACCGGGGCCACGCTAACCAAACTAGGGCATAGGGAAAACGCATGTTGTCTCCGACACTGCATGAAGGAAGCAACATTCCATCATGTGCTATGGAGCTGCCCCAACATATCACCATTCTGGGGGAAGGCTGCACGTCAAATGCAAAATGCAATGGGGAAAGAAATCACGCTAAGACCCAAAGTGGGACTCCTCAATGTGTGGGATGCTACAGATCTCGCCAGTATAGAACAACAATGGGCCACACTGGGGTTCACATTGGCCAAACGCAATATAGCTATGCGATGGGGGGAAGAGAACTCACCAACAACGAGGGCTGGATGAACTACAAGGACAAATGCATGATAGCCAAGAAGGAGGTCTTCAAAAGTAGAGGATGCTCCAAAAAATGGGGCAAATGGAACTCATACAGAGGAGAGATCTGTGTCTCCCCATCTATTAAAATAGCAGGAAGAGGCAGATGGTGAACCGACTGTTGTAACAAACTGTATCCTTACAATGCCACTATATTTGATGTCTTTGCTATGATGTGAACTGACTCCTTCTCCCTCCACCACCTCTTTCCCTCTTTCATTCTTGGTCTCCCTCTCCTGCTCCTATCCTCTCTCCCCAGAATCTCTCCCCTTGCCTGCTTTTTCCCTTAAGTATTCGTTTTTAACGCATGCAACTGCGCTCCAGCAACTGGTATCTATGCTCTGAAACTGTGTATCTTGCAACGTTGTAACTTGTAACTATGCTATGAAACAATGCTTGTCCTCATGTAAAGCGCTCTGATACCTCCGGGTCTAGCCAGCGCTATATAAAACTTTTCAAATAAAAAAAACTCTTGTTTTTAACTGGAAAGCTAGTATGACCTGTACCGTATTGTTAATCGAAATGAATAAAAAGAATATTTTTTTTTTAAAAGAATGGACGTGACTTTGTACCTTTTTTTTAAACAATATTCGGTCAGAAAGCACCAACTTAATGCAACACAGTGGGTGCCGGGGTTACATGCTACAATGTGTGCAAACACCAAAACCTCTTTGTTACTGGTGCATGCAGATTTATCATATTTTTATTATTATAATTGTGAACTGTATTTATATATAATGCTCACAACCCCTGGTGAGGAGTGGAAGTGCTGTGGGAATGGATTTTAAAGGGGAAGTAGTAAGTTGTCATTGTATGTAGAGGCTGTGTGTGCCTGTTAGTTGGGTAACATGGCTAAAAAAGGAGGGGGGAGTTAGAGAAGTATGCTTAGGTGGTCAGCCCAGATTGGATTAGATAGAATAGAATTAGAGATATAGTTTAGGGCTGATTCAGTGCTTCTTTCAGAATGGAATCCAGTTTGGAAGTCGGGAAGTATGGAATTGTCTTTAATGGATTGTGACATCTGAGAAAAACCTGCCCTTTCTATAAGTTTGCCCAGGAATGGTTCATTTGCCATGGGTCTGTAGCTGTTGGCGCCTTGATTGTCCAGGTTAGGTTTTTTAATAATGGGCGTATGTGTGCCTTTTTAAAGTTTTTTGGGAAACTCCTGCTGTTAAAGAGTTGTTGTACTTGTATTTATATACCACTTACTACCCCTGACGGGGCCGTTGAAGCACTTTACAGAAAGTAGCACGCTACTCCAGAATCCAAGGTTAGTGGTTAATCCAGTGGTTAAATGTTGCTTACTGCGATTGGTCATGTGCTCTCATGAACACATTTGCATGCATTTACTCCAGTTACTTTGTGATAGATTAGATTAATACCAGTTAGCTGTGATCATTAGTGGGGTTGGGGTATGTGGTTTCAGAAGAATGGTTGGTTGATGATTGTTCTGACAGGACAGAGATGGCCAAGTTGATAGTTGAATGTTTTTGAAGAAATAATGAACCTCAAGATCATTTAGACAAAAGTTACCAAGAAAGTGGGTCTCAGGACCTGGGTCACTCTGTCTCTTTCGTTTGGATTCAGAAGTTATGGGCTTTTGCGACTGCGCAGAGACAAGAGTTCTACAGTTCAATCTCACTACACTATACCGGAAACTAACTCCATTTAATTACCAGGAGTTCCTTCCTCCTCCTAAGTGTGGCACGGCCTAGGGCAAGAAAGGTCAAGAGCCAAGAGTCTCGGATAGTCAAGTATCAACTCCTGGCTTCTGTGTGAACGAGAGCCTCCAGAAATAAGGGTCCCCCAAACTGACATGTATATTGTCAACACCTAAGGATTACAACCCTGGTTCTCTCATCAGGTGTGCGAGGACTTTATGAATCTCCAGCAGGATCACAGGATCACCTGCCATAACGGCAGATGGCAGGGGTTGGGGCCTCAAAGCCTGACATTGACTTTCTCTGGTACACGGAAAGGGAGGTCTCTGAAGGAGGTACCACATTACGCCAATGAGGAACATCTACAACATGCCTCATAATGAAAACAAGCATAACAGGCAATGGGGGGATGAATTCTTTCTCCACAGGCGTACAATCACAAAAACTGGGCAACTAAATTGGACAGCGGGCCGATCCTAGCCAGCTTGACCTAGAGTGAGTCCCTTTTCTTAAACATGAGAAATTGCATTAAGTATAATATTTCAGCTACAGAAAACCAAATAGAAAAGGTGCCTTTTTAAAGCTGAGTAAACAGAGGTCTACATACTCGATCAGAAGGTGGATAATGAGGAAACACAGAGAAGAAAGAGGATGAAGAAATTTGAAAGCATGGCACATCTAAGGACTGTGCTATGCTGACAACCTTGAAAATGATGTGGACAACTTGAAAATTCAGCAAAGGCATCATGAATTAAAATGTTTGGTGTTTCATGTGCACAACAGCTGGAAGTTTCTAAAGAGTGTTGGTTGGGAATTCAGGGTCCGAGGCCACAGAAACTAGCTGGTGATCAGCCATGCGTGGAAATGATGGATGTGCAGTACAGATGGGATTTTGGTACAGTTGGGCATCGTCTGCAATTTGAATGGTAATGTTTAGGTTACAGAGTTGTTTTACCTGGGGTTCCATTGTGGGAGGAGTAACAAGGGAGCCAGAAATGCAGAGGAAATCAAACAGAATAAATCATGCAAAGAGAGTAGTCATCAACTTATAAACCTTTGACAGGTTTGTGCCTAAAAAGCTTTTGTGATAGCTACATATTTTCTAGAGCCTTTGTTTGGAAGAAGAGGTTCATGATTGGTCTGGGGTATGCAAGTTCCTTTATATTAAGTGCAACCTTTTGATGGACCCAATTTTAGTTCATCTGTGAGATAATCTTGGGCTTGGATGATCTCTTAATGGAGGAACTACTCAAGTTTCAAAATGCAGGGGCATATTAGCAAGACCCACGTTAAAATTATCGCCGTTTTAGCGGCAGGAAACTGCCGCTAAAACGGCGATAATGGGCTTGCTAATATGCGTTATAGAATTCCAATAGAAGCCCAGGTTAGATGTCCTGCACATCTAACCTGGGCTTCTATTGGAATTCTATAACGCATATTAGCAAGCCCATTATCGCCGTTTTAGCGGCATTTTCCTGCCGCTAAAACAGCGATAATTTTAACGTGGGTCTTGCTAATATGCCCCGCAGTGTTTTGCAAAGAATCAGCAGGGGCGTGCACAGTTTGCCTAGCCAGAGTTTCCTATACTAGTCAGTGGCTACACAGTTATACTAACACTGCTCTCGTGAAGATCTTTAAATGTAGGGGTATTATCATAGTTCCTTAATGGGACAATGGTATTATAGATCTGGAGCATTTGTCTCACAGTACATTCCAGTGTCTTCCTGAGGATTTAAGTGTCACAGATCTGACAGCATGCTCGGACTTCAAGTTATATTTTCATAACGACCATTTGAAAGCAGCTCTACCATTTTGTATTACATAAACCAGTCAACTGACATGAACGTTCAGAATGGTTATTCATTGCACAGTTGTGTTATACAGACGCAGAGGTAATGTCACTATATATTTCCAGTAAAAATCACACCTCGTGTAAATTGTAATTGTGATTGGTTATCCATGACTGGCATATTTGATTTACTGGTGAGTCCCTAGTAAAGTGCACTGAGTGTGCCAGGGCCTGTAAATCAAATGGTAGTAGTGGGCTTGCAGCACTGGTTGTGCCACCCACAGGAGTAGCCCTGTAAATGTGTCTCAGACCTGCCATTGCAGTGTCTGCGCAGACAGTTTGTAAGTGCCATGTTGTCCTGGCAAGTGCACCCACTTGCCAGGCCCTAACCTTCCCTTTTCTTACATGTAAGGCACCCCTAAGGTAGGCCCAAGGTACCCCCATAGGCAGGGTGCAGTGTATGTGAAAGGTAGGACATGTCCTGGTGTGGTTTACATGTCCTGATAGTAAAATACTGTGTATTTCATCTTTAACTATTGAAAGGCTGTCTGTCCCATGGGAGCTGCACTGTAGCATCTTACATCTCCCTAGCAGAAACACCCCGCATACGCAGAACCAGAGCAGGCGGAAGAGCCTTCTCCTATGTCGCTGCAAAGACCTGGAACGAGCTCCCAGTCAACATCAGACGCTCCCCCACCCTGAACACCTTCAGAAAGAGTCTCAAGACCTGGCTCTTCGCCTGACCCGGAGCTGCATCCCCCAACTGTTGGTTGGGGGTCCTTGTGACTCTGTGCCTATCCCGCGCACCTTGCGGTCGATGCCGTACTTTGGCTTTATGCCTGTCACAACATTGTAATAGCCCCAGTTGGAGCTATTTGTTTCTGCAAGTGCTATTTTTGAAGTAACTGTTCTAAAAGTCATATTTTGATACATGTATGTTGGATTTTTGTCGTTTCGGTCTTGTTTGGTTTAGATAAAGATACTTTATTTTTCTAAACTAGTGTGGTGTCTATTTGTAGTGTTTTCACTGTGTTACGGTGTGTGTTGGGGGTACAAATACTTTACACTTTGCCTTTGGGATAAGCCTGTCTGCTCGTGCCAAGCTACTAAGGGGGTGAGCAGGGGTTATCTGAAATATGTAATCCCCTTACCCTGACTAGAAGGAAGGGTCCCTACCTGGACAAAGGTGCATACCTCTGCCAACGAGAGACCCCCATTTCTAACATGGGGTTACCTGTAGGACGAAGTCAATCGATTATAAACCATGACAAGAGTTACGATACTGAGGTCACTGAAGGCAAACTAAGTCAGTCAGTCAGAATATCTTTATTCGGCCAATACATATGACCATAAAAATACAAAGTAAAACCATTCTGCATTTTTGTAGTTCATGAAATAAAACAAAAACATATAAAATGAATGTTATGTCAGAATTCCTTTAAAAACAAACCATCATCACCATCAACCAATCCAATAAGATTAGAAATGCATAAACGCTTTTAAAATTACTATGAATAACTAGCAACAGTGATACTTGAATGAATAATTATTGTCTACCCAGAGGTTAAAGTGAGTAGTTTCTTCTTAATTTGATTGCAGTAACAATATAATTATGGACAGCTGTACAAATTTTAACAGAAGATACATTTTACAAATAAATTAGCCTCTCCCTATGAGATACAAAGTGCTTTTTAAAAAGAATTGGACACAAAAACGTAGTCTAAGAGATTCATAGAAAGTGCTGAAGGCAAACTAAGTCATTCTGATGTTAAGTTTGAGAAACCTCACTCCAGGATGGTCTCTCGTATTCACAGGGAGCTACACAGTATAAAGTGCAATAAATCATGGGATGTGTGACCCTCACAAAGTGTCCTCCTCCACTGAGAACAGATTCCCATCTCTGAGGACAAGGGATACGTCTTAAATATGACCACTTCCATGTAATTAATCCCATATTACTTACTTTCAGAAGACTGATCCCACTGTCGCTGCTAGGAGCTGTAAAATGTTCATCATCATCGAAGTGAATGTCTCCAAGAAACCAGGCGTGTGCAAACTCCTGGCCTGAGCCATCGAAGGAGCGCGCGCAGCCCAAGTGGCGACCTTAGAAAGGAAAGACAAGGTAGCGCAGTCAAACATGGTGAAGACGAGCCATCTTCACTCTCTATTCTACGATTCCATCCAAGATCTATTCTAATACAGAAAAATCTATATTTGTTATTGGACTCTGTCAGAGGCATTAACCATTGTTAATGGCCTGCTCTGCACTTATAGTTCTGAGAGAATGCTGATAGGAAAGGGTCGTTAAGAGCTTCTAATGCCCAACAGCATGTTTGCAATAAGGCTTTTAGGAAACTGCCTCCTTAGTGTTATCTGCCACAGACAGACACCTGCTGACTGGCAGCTGCGTGTCCCTCATTCACACTCTCACTGCACTTGGAATGCAAGAAAAGGACAGCAGTTAATGCCAGTATTTTGAGGACTTACAGTGACTGAGCTAACAATAGTACTGCTTTCATGGTGGAAATCAATCCAACCTGATAAAGCGAAATCTACTATTATTATTTCGAACAGAGCAAAATGGAGTAAAGAGAATACAAACGTCATGCGATATGTGACGAAACTCTCACTGCATTATATACATATCAAATATCTGATGAACAATAGGATGCCCTACAGAAGCCATCTTTTATTTGCAAAGAAGAAGCCATTTTCCTAAAGACTAGATAGACTCCTTCCTGCAGGGCAAAGTAAGAACGAGGTGAAACACAATCATTCTTTTGCTCAAAATATGAAGATAGTAAAGCTAAGGGAAGTTCATTGCATCTTGCCAGGAAACAAACTCCATTGCTAAGCATATTAGCATTGGTTTCGTGTCACATAATCCCATATTACCAAGCTAGAGGCCACACCCACAAATCTGTATTAACTACTGCTACACTCAAAACACGCACTGGCAAAGCCAATGGGCGAGCTATTGGCTTTGCCAATCGGGTAGAGCACAACTGGAGGGCAGGGGGCATAGTCACCGGGATAGTAAAAATTTTAAAAACGTTATGAAGTGGCCAGCGGTGGCCACGTAATAGCACTTTTTTATTTCCTTGTAATGGTTGGGGATGGTAATAAACAGGCTATATGATTAAACAACTACTGCCTAAACCACGAATTCCTTAACCACGAAGGCTAAACAACGAGTAATTCCAAACCACTACATTGTTATCAACGAGTTTCTAAACCACGAAAAATATTTAAATTGCTCATTACCCGATTACACCACTATCTTCTGAGGGCAGGTTAGTGCAGGCAACCACTTTTGATATTTCAGCACTCCTCATGTTAGTTAGGGCTTCGTCGCACCTCACCTGGGGCTCAGCCTCTGATGCGGCTCGATGGCCACGTAGTGTTAGACGCGTTCTCCTGCAACCCGGCTCGGAATCCTCTCGGCCGGGGGGAGGGAGAGAAAAGTCACAGTGAATACTCTGTCTCCGCTGACACCTTCAATTGCCTTTCACTCCAAGCCCTCTAGTGTCTCTACAGCAGATGGTCAAGTCTCAATTCCTGGCCTTGCGGTGGCAGCACCCAGTCTAAAGTGAGGCAGGCTGCCCTCAGTGGCCTCGTAAGCTCACGGTGCACAACCGCCTCAGTCTCAGTTCTCTCCCCTGGGGCAACACTGCTCCAAATCAGTGCTGATGTGCCCGCACGGCCCTTCAGCACGGCAGATGGTGCGGATTACGGGATCCCAGTGCCGGAGCAGCAAGATAACATAGCCACCATGTTTGCCTGTCAAGCCACGCACCCTGCCCTCCCCCGGGTTACTACCATCTTTCAGTGTCCTCAGAGTTCCTTTTCTCTCGTACCCTATTGGATAGTGCCGCTGGGAAGAGGATATGCGTATCCAAGTGCCTGGGAGGATAGGTGAGTCTTTAGACATATTCTGAATTTCAGGTGGCCATTTTGTGTCTCAGATTTATCGCTAATGACTTCCATAGATAGGAGCCCCGAACATAGAATGATCAAGCACCATATCTCCTTTATCAAACTGGCTAGGTTGACAATAGGAACCTGTAGGCAGACCTGAGGCTACTTGCAGGCTGGCAAGAAACAAACAGTTTAGCAAGATAGTTCATAGAACCAGGGCCGGACTGGGAACCAAAACCGGCCCTGGCAAAGTGCTCGGCTGGCCCCCCGAGGGTTTGGGGGTGCGGCCAAGCTGTTTGCCAGGGCCGGTTTCGGCCGATTTTGTCACATAGGCCGTTATTGCAGCTATGCTGCAAAAACGGCCCCCCAGGGCCCCAAAACCGGCCCCCACCCTGGCGGCCCACCGGGGAAATGCCCGGTGGCCAGTCCGGCCCTGCATAGAACGGTCATAAGTGCGGAAAGGCTTTTCATTGTAATTACAATAGTGCCATCTATTGGCCAGTCACAAGGTCGTTATTTTCGTGGTTTAGGAAAGTCGTGGTTCATGTGAGTCGTTGTTAAGGGTGTCGTGGTTAACAGATTGGTCGTTGTTTAGGATTCGTTGTTCAGGTCAGTCGTTTTTCAAACTTCGTTATTAAGGCTGTTTCCCTAATAAACAACAGGGACGGGGCAGAAGGGGAAGAAGCAAAACAAACGGGGCGGGGGGGGGAGAAGCCACATAGATGTTGGGGTGGGGATTACAGGGGAAGAAGCTACACAGATGGTGGAGGGAGTTTCAGGGCAAGAAGCCACATGAAGGGGGGAAGAAGCCACATGGACGGGTGGGTGGGAGGGGAAGAAGCCACATGGACGGGTGGGTGGGAAGAGAAGAAGCCACATTGATGGGTGGGTGAGGGATGGGAAGAAGCTACATGGATGGGGGGGGGAATGGAAGAAGCCACATTGATGAGGGGGAGGGAGAGGAAGAAGCCCCATTGGATAGGGGGTGGGAGGGTAAGAAGACACATGGACAAAGGGGTGGGAAGGGAAAAAGCCACATGGACGGGGGATTGGGAGGGAAAAAAGCTACATGGACGGTGGATGGAGGGGAAGAAGCCACATGGACGTGAAAAAGCCACATGGATGGGGATGGGGAGGGAAAGAAGCCACATGGACGGGGGTGCAGGAGGGGAAGAAGCCATGTGGACGGAGGTGCGGGAGAGTAAGAAGCCACATGGACGGGGGTGCGGAAGGGGAAGAAGCCACATGGATGGAGGTGCTGGAGGGGAAGAAGCCACATGGACGGGTTGTGGGAGGGGAAGAAGCCTCATGGATGGGGGGGTGGGGGGGAAGCCACATGGACGGGGGATAGAAGGGGAAGAAGCCACATGGACGGGGTGAGGGAGGGGAAGAAGCCACATGGACGGGGTGAGGGAGGGGAAGAAGCCACATGGACGGGGGTGCGGGAGGGGTAGAAATAATAATAATAATTCCACTTATAGAGCACCTGGTTACACCCAACGGTGTATCCCCGCACTGAAAACCATTCTCCTGAAGGGAGCCAATGAAGAGAAGCCTAGATACTAAACAGGACAGAGTACAGAGAGGAGGACTCAAGGATGGAAGAGCCAGGTTTTTAGTTTTTTACGGAAGGTATTTGCCGAGGACTCGGCTCGTAGGGAGAGAGGTAAGGAGTTCCAATTTCTGGCTGCCAGGTAGCCAAAAGAGCGTGCACCCATTCTGGCTCTTTGAACTTTAGTGATCTTAACCAAATGAGCTCTGGTCGGTCTCAAATTACAGGCAGGGTGATTAGGAGTTAGTATGTGATGAAGATAGCTGGGATCTTTCCCCTGCAAACTGCGATGACAATAGCACATGGCTGTATAGAGTATTCTCTTTTCTACTGGCAACCAGTGGAGAGTGTCGAGAGCTCTAACAAAAGAGGCTCTTCTGGGCAAATTGAGAACCAGACGTGCAGCCGCATTTTGGATGCATTGCAACTTGTTGAGACATTTTTTTGCTACTTCTAAATAGAGAATATTTCCATAGTCCAGCTGAGATGTCACAAGGGCATGAACTAGGGTTTTTCTCGCACAAAGGGAGTGCATCTAAGATTTTCCTGAGAACTTTGAGGGTTCCAAAGCATTTTCCAGCAACCTTCTTGATATGTGTCTCGAAGGAGAGTTTGGGGTCGATCCAGACTCCGAGATTTTTTGTTTCCTTCTTCGGGATCAGGGTAGGGCCCAAGGTTTGGGCCCACAATGCTGAGGACCAGATAGAGAGGGCCTTTCCCTCGATCAGTACCTCAGTTTTACTGCCGTTCAGTTTAAGGCAGTTATTAGTCATCCAGGTGGCAAGTTCGCTCAAACAGGAGGAAAACTGGTTAGCTGCTTCGTTCAAGTTTTGAGATAAGGTGACAATTAGTTGCGTGTCATCCGTGTAAGAAACAATGGTGACTTTATGTTTTTTCAACGATCCCTGCCAAGGGTCCGATATAAAGATTAAAGAGAGTTGGGCTCAATATTGAGCCCTGTGGGACCCCTTGTGAAAGTGGGATGTTTTTGGAAATATGCGGGTGCTGCGCAACTTGGAAAATGCGATCATGAAGAAAGGAGGTCAGCCATCTTAAGGCTGAGCCCTCGATCCCACAGGTCCTTAATCTCTGAAGGAGCACATTGTGGGAGACAGTATCAAAGGCCACTAAGGTCCAATAGGACCAGACCAGCAGTCTGACCATCATCTGCGCACTTACGCAAGGTCTCAGTTCCGAAAAGCAACGCTGACTCCATGGAGTGGGCGGCTCGAAAATCTGATTACGAAGGGTAAAATAGGTTGTTACGATTGATGTGGGTGACCAGTTGAGAATTCACCACTTTCTCTTCAATTTTGGAAAAATAAGGCAAGAGCGAAATGGGGTGAAGATTTTCAAACAAACCCGGATCGGCAGAAGGTTTTTTCTTTAATGGAAGAACAATAGCCTGTTTCCATTGCAGAGGGACTTCGCCACAGCGGAAGGAGAGATCGAGAAGTTGTTGTACAAAGGGCAGGATAACATCAAGACCTTTCCATAGGGATTTTAGGTGAGGCTGGGTCCACTGGCGAGCCCAATTTGATGCTCAAGGCCCAACCTTTGAGGTCCTCCATCATAGGAGATTTAAACTCCGAGAGGGTACTACCCTCAAACGGGGTATAATTGTAAAAGTTGGAGCAAGTGCCATTGCGAGCATCAGGTGCAAAGGAGTCATAGATTTTTGCTACTTTTGTAGCAAAGAAGTCAGCAATCTTGTTGCAGGACTCCAGAGAGCTGGGAGCGGGAGCCACAGTACGCTCCAGTGAGGATAGGAATTTAAAGATAGAGAAAAGTTCTTTGGAGGAGTTTTTAGCTTGCTCTATTCTGTCAGTGTAGTAAGCTGCATGGGTTTTTCTGATAAGAGCGTGATACATTTTTAGCTCATTCTTATGGGCCATTTTATTAATTTCAGAATAATCCTTTCTCCATTGGCGCTCCAGGCGCTTACAGGATTTTTTGGCTATCATCAGGTCTTCGTTGAACCAAGACGCTGAGTTGGTCCGGCTCTGAGAAGTGCTGGTTGTCCAGGGGGCGATTGTATCTATTGCTCCTAAGATCCACTTTTCAACTGCTGAATTGGCAGAGTTGATATCATCTCCCAATTGGAGGTGATTCTGCTGGAGAATTTGAGTAAAACTTTCTGCGTTAAACCTAGACCATTTCCTACGGGCGGCTTTCAGACAGATTCTAGCAGGAGGAGGACGTCTGCCCAAGGGGGTGGAAGAAGCCACCAAATGGTGGTCCAACCAAGGAATCGCAGTTGGGGATTCTACTACGGTCTCAGAACTGTTGGAGAAGATAGGGTCTAATATATGACCCAACTGATGTGTGGGGAGATTGGTTTTGAGATTTAACTGCAAGGAGGTTAGTTCCTGACATAAAGACTGCGCTTCGACATTCGTGTTCGAGTCAAAGTGTAAATTGAGATCACCTAAGATAATCCGGTTATTGCGGCGCAACGCTGGTTGAAAAATAACAATATATCCTTTGGTTAGCAAATACGGAGAGAACTCTTACTCATTCACTCACCTAAATCACACACATTCAATCATGGGGGATACAGTATCAATTTATTAAAAGCATATAAAACAATTGTAGCAAATTAAAAAACAGTTAATCATACATAGTATATTTATGATCAAAAATTAAAAAAAATCACACTATAAATAAACAAATGAACAAACTCAATAACAAAGACAATTAGACGCTGGTTGAACCTCAGGCTCCACGAGGCTCGTAATGAAATTGGCCACCAGGAGGTCGATAGATCAGAAAACCGGTTAGCGCATAATGGTCAACAGCAGCAATGGTGAAGAAGATAGCTTCACAGTTATCAATGTTAGTAACTTTAATGAGTTTGTAAATAATAGCTATCCCTCCGCCGCTTAATTGGGCGGTTGTGCCATAATCTTGGGGAAGAGCTTCTAAGATCTCAAGAGCTGAGGACTCATTCAGCCAAGTTTCAGTAAGAAACAAGGTGTCAGGTTGTTTTTTTTCGACAAGGCATTCATAGATTTCATATTTATGTTTGCTAAGCGACCTACCGTTGTTGAGTAGGAACTTAAGTTTGTACTTTTTTACAGAAGATTCCTTCATCAGAGTCTGATTGAACGGGCAATGGACGGGGGGGGGAGGGGGAGGGGGAAAAAGCCATATGGACGAAGGGTTGAAGAGGGAAAAAGCCACATGGACAGGGGTGGGAGGGGAAGAAGACACACAGACAGGGGTGGAAGAGGAAGAGACAACATAGAGGAGTGTGGGAAGGGAAGATGCACCATGGATGGAGGTAGGAGGGGAAGAAGCAACAAGGATGGCGGTGGGATTAGAATAAACAACATGGAGGGGTGTGGGAAGAGAAGAAGCAACATGGACAGGGTGAGAGGGGAAGTAGCAAAGCAGGCATGGGGTGGAATCGGAAGAAGCCACATGGATGGGGCTGGGTGAGGCAACATTGGCAGGGGAGTGGAAGTGGAAGTGGAAGAAGCAAGAAAATGATTTACAAAAATTAGTACCTCAACCACAACGCTAGCAGTGGAAGGACTATAATCGAGATGATACAATCTGTATTAGGTACATGCACCGACTGAAAGAAGAGGAAGTGAAGCAGGCTTGCACTGCCCAATTAGAAGGCAGCTAATTGAGAGTGAAATGAAGCCCACAAATGGTAAGCAATGGGTGGGCTCTAAGTCCTTGGAGGAACACAGTGTCCCTTGCAAGCGAGAGTGCATGCACTAGCGTTTTATCATGCAGGCAAGACCTAATGATCACCAATTGTCATAGCAACCAGACCGCCAGGTCAGGGAAGATCTGATCCATTGACCAAGGATACCTGCTCTGTGGAGTGATCCCCACCTGTGAGTTGGGGATCTCTGCCAACAGCGCAACAAACATCATGTAAAAATATGATAAAGCTCCTTCAAAATTAAAAAAAAGTATATTTCTTTAAAATGCGCAAACATTTTACCTCAGTGCATCAGAATATATCACTGCAATGAGGCATTTATTCCCCTACCGCCCTGACAACAATGCCATCAGTGAACTAAGAACCAAATCAGTTGTCATATGCACATTATATGTGGCACAGATCCTTAGTATACATGGAGCAACATTATAGTCTACTAAGTCTAGTAAATCACCTTAACACAATGGCCCAGTTGACACTTATCTGATGCACATGCAGCTATCACATGACGTAGCACAGTGCTATTAAGATGCCACGTCAGGCATGGGTAACCCATTCATTCGTACTTTAACTATGTATGGTTCTCGAGGTTATGTATGTCATGTATTTTAAAATTGTACCTGCTCGGACATTCTGACACAAGGAATCTAGCCAATTGTATTTCAGACCACAATTCAATACGCATATATATATATTTCTAGGTCTTTAATAGGGACGTTGGCTCGCTTTGAGGAATTTAAAAAGTACATTTATCAAAAGGCGCATAAACCAACTATGGCAGAAATAGTAATGGTTTGGGCATATTTTACAACACACGCACCTCTGCCTGTTTTGGATTGTCTTGGCGCTTTACGCAAGGCAGCGCGCGAGGCCATTTCAGGCGCTGACGATAATCTCATTTGAACGTGCCACCTGTTCTCTCAGTCTGCCTGATTTGATGTCATTAGGAAGACGCTCTTTCCATCATCGCGAGGCTGGCTCGCCTACCGAGGTGTATTTTGCATGCCTTCGGTAGGCCGTAACTCCTTTATTACGGTAATTGCTCATCGCGCAGGTGCTGTAAACAGTCTTCACCTGTCTCAGAGCCGGGCTTTATTTTTGCAGCAATTGTGCTGCCATCTGTGTCTTTCTGTGGCGCAGATGTTTCTGTGGCAGGCTGAGTGATGGCACGACAGGGCACAATTAGACTGATGTGCTGCAGTGTGTGAAAAAGCTCCAGTGCCCGGGTGGCACGCCAGAGGTCGCATGTGCCGCTTTCATGTCAGACCTGAGCCCTTCACCCAGTCCTGTTTATGGTCTTTACGTTCTATGACTCTTTTCATAGCTGTCAACTGTGCCGACGTCAGGGGTGAAGCTCACGCATTCCTGGCTTTTCCGCCAATAACGCTAAGCATGCTGGTATTTGTAGGCACCAGCTTACGTGAAAAGTGAATGACAGTTTCTAGCAGTCCTATTTCTTTTGGCTGAAAAATTAAGACTGACTGAAATTCACTATCATGCCACGGGACTTTTGCCAACAAACATAAGTAACTACATTTATGACAGAAAAAGTAAAACTTTTAATACGATAATGCAGAGAAATCTGCTGTCCTCAGAACCACAGGAGCCAGGTATTACTACCAACTCAGTTAACACCCTCTTTGGACTTTGACGTCCACTAGGTAGGGAGGGCAAATAGTGAACAAGTACTCTGGCCAAGTGCGCAACGCCCATTGGGCTGAATGGGCTTCAGCCCAGCCCCCCCCCCCCCACACCCACACCCCCCCACCCCGGTCGTGTGTCTCAGGGGCTGCTGGGGGCTTGGCTGGGCAGTGTCTGGAGTCTTATCTCTGGCACGTCCGAGTTTTTCACAGGTCTTGAAAGACCATTTGCATATTTACATACCTTTGTAAACTGGTTATCGAGGCTTAGTTTTGTTTCTGATTCCAGAAACCCCTGGGCCCCCCACTCTGCCTAATCCTTTGCTGTAGTGTGAGAATGCATTTCGTGAAAAGGAATTTAAAGTAGGGTTGCCAGAAGAAAAATGGGAGCCATGTGTTGTTTAAAGAGCCTGCAAAGACCTCGTCTTGACTAAATAGGGTTTTAAATAAAAAAGTATGTATTCATTTGTAAAGTGACTTTTCTGACCTTGTTCCCTTTAATTATCAGTCATGGATTATTCAGACAGCCCTAGAACACAATTAAAAGTGCTTTATATTTATATTTGCTGTTCGAAGTATGCACAGATTAGTGCTGAAAATACAGCTTTAGGTGACTGTTCATTTTTGTACAGTCTGGGACATCAAAATAATGAGCTGGCAACCCTAATCATAAGACTGGAAGTTTGTTGCAGGATCAGCACATTATTTATTCCCTCCACCCTCGATCCCTGATTAATGCCATAGTAGCAATAGTTTAACTTGTATCTTAAACCCTACTCCGCCGTCAATAACATGCTGAATTACTTCAAGTGTTGTCTCAATGCAGGGTGCATTCCCAGACACACTCCTCATTCTCACCCTTCACTTTGTATTGTATTGTATCACGCTCACCCTGCACTCACAGCGATCACAATGCACTCACACTGATCACCATGCACTCACACCATTCACCCGCTCACCCTGCACTCACAGTGATCACTCTGCACTCACAATGCACTTTCGGTGTTCACCCTGTACCTCACCCTGCAGTCACACAAGTACACTACTCACCTTGCACTCATGTGACACTTCACTCACCTGTCTTCCTCACTGCTCAATCTGAAATCTCACTCAAACAAGCCCATAACTAACCATGCATTAATTAGTCCCACTCTGCACTTACATTCGCACCCAAATTCATATGGTCACCTCACTCACCCTGCAGTCACTCCTCTTATCTTACTCTCACACTGTCGCATCGCTCACCGTGCACTTACATGGGCACTCCTGCCACCCACACAGCGCAGAGGGTTAATGTGCCTGCTACAAAGAATGTGTACCAAGCAGATCATAGAACTGAGTGTGAGTAAACTATGAGTAGCGCTATAAAAAATGAAATGTTTGTCAGAAAGGTGCTATAGAGAGATGAGGTGCATTGTTGGTGAGTGGTAGTGAGGGAATTTATGGAGATAGAGGAAATGGGGGAGGAGGCGGCCAAAAAAGACTGTTGCACTGTGTGCAACCAGTGCTAGGGCCAGCACTGGCTGGGAGTGTTATCCCCCAGTGGTGGCTCCTCTGCTATGGCGGAGGAGCGTCGCCCCACTGCTTTCGAGCAGTGGAAAGGAAATATAAAATGATAATAACTTTAAGTTATTATCATTTTATGTTTCCTTTGCGGATGGGCGGGTGGGCGGGGCTGCCCTGTCAGGGAGCAGGGCAGGGGAGGAGTGGTATGCCCACTCCCAAGTGCTCAGTGACTGTTTGGTCGGCCCTCTCGGGCCGCTCAAACAGTCATGCGCACTCTCCCCTTCTCCATGCAGGCTGCATTACAGCCTGCGTGGAGAACATGCCCACCTCTACAGCCCCTGGCTGAGCACCATGTCACGGTACTCAGACCAATCACAACACTGCATTGCAGCGTTGTGATTGGCTTAGAGGAGGGAGCCTGGCTGCCTGCTTCCTGTTCCTAAAATCGGAAGCAGGAGAGCAGGAGCAGGACCAGAAACGTGAGACCTGGCCGGTAGAAAGGTACGTTTAAAAAAAAAAAAGAAAATTGCCTTGCGTGTCCCCGCACGACACCCCGTGGCCGCTCCCACAACCCCACCCTCGAGCCATGTCAGCCACCCCTGTTAGCCCCCCCCCCCCCGAAGTTCGGGTATAGTTGCGCCCCGGACTCTGGCGGAGTGGTGGGGGTAGAGCTAGGGCCGGTTCTGAGGGGCTTATTTACAAGCCTCTTGCGCCACCAGTGTGTCACTTTTTCCCATGTTAAAAGTGGCGCACAGGCGGCGCAAGGTGCTTGTAAATAAGCCCCTAAGATTTTTAGGCTCCGGGCCGAAGGGGAAAGGGCGAGGACCCTCTAATTTGCATAGACTTGACCCATTCAGGGCTGTCTGCATCTCAATAGATGCCCCTGCTCCTGAAGCTGCAGCCCCTCCATCTCAGCAACCTACAAGCACCTCTTAACAGCTCATATTGGGCTGAATCCAGAAAGGGTTAAGACTGCCAGGGAGCTAAACAGCCGGGCATAGTCCTCCCGCTGTGCCTCTGCGTGGGCAGGGGGAGGAGGCCTACTTGCAGGACAAAACTGAGGAATGTGCCTTCTTACAACTGGGACTGGCCCCCACCCCTGGGTTCGTCTCGCTACACCATAGCAGTGAGGCCAGGGGCGGGGGCCCCTAAGGTGGTGCACTTGCAATGTGGCACCTTTCATGCCGTGGCATGACTGTCTCGCATTGGTGCGAGGCCTCAAGTTGGAGGGTTGACTGCGGGGCCCTGGGCAGCTGCCCACACTGCCCATGCCTAGCGCCGGCCCTGGTTAGAGCGCCTAGTTCATCCTGCATATGTTTCCCTCGCAATAAATACTCGGTCCAAGCAATGTTCTTCTTGAAAAAGAGAGAAGGCATTATTTAAATTATGGAAATATCAATCAATCAATCAAAGAGTTCTTGTAAAGCGCGACTTGTCACGGAGTGCAGTCTCCAGGCGCTAGGTCCTGACGGCCTTGGTCAAAGAGCCATGATCTTCAGCTCTATAGAGGGTAATTTCAGGAACTCTTGTGGCATAAATCACTATGCTTGTGATTGCCCCTTTTTATTCTGTAAGTGTTCATATGTCTCACTGGACGTGCAGACATTCACTGCAAGGATCGAACTGACAAGAGTTACTCTCCCTACTGCAGCCACTAGGCGGCGCTAGATTACTGCAGGCTCTGTCATAGGGTCCGATGTCTACCTAGGTTTGGGGGTCGAGTGCTCGTGGCTTTTGCTGCCCACCTAGGGGGAGGGGATTGGCCTGCATGTGCACTGTCTCTGTCGGGAGTAGAAGAGGCCAAGCAAAAAAATTAAGAAAGAGAGCCAAGGGTCTGACAGGACTCCAGAGCCCATGCACGGTCCTAGCCCTGAAACTGTTTGGGACGTAAACTGTGCAACAAACGCCATATATAAATATGATAGTCTCAAATTAATTTTTAAACATTTCTTGAACATACAGAAGCGTTTCAACTTAGAACATCAAATGTTATCACTGCACTGAGACATTTATTAAAGATGACCGCCCATCCCCCTTAATGGCAACGAATGAAATCATATTTATTTAACTGTATTTACCAGGTGGGTGATGATGGAGTGTGTGAACATTGGGGTTCTCATGGCATGCTGTGGTATTGTAAAACAAGCAAATAATGGTGTTTTCTTTTTCAGTTTTTGCATGCTTTCCCAAAAAGCCTCCACAATATTCCTAAAAACCCCACGTGAAAAACCAACCTTGACATAAAACTTCCGATTGTCGACCTTGCCTTTTTCTTCAAATGACCCTCTCCCCCCTTTCCATCCTCTGCTTGCCCCTTCTCTGTGAGCAAAGCTCACTCTAAGTCACAAGCATGTTAGCCCTCATCCCTGTTATTGTACCTCTGCGGATTGCCCACACCTTATTTCAAAGATCAGGACCTCTTTTAAACGTCATACTGAGCACCCTAACAATACCTAATCTCCTGTAGCTCGTTTATTAATCCCGCCAACCAATGCATGAAATTCCCATATCCCCCTCTACGACTGAATATCACACCTAAAGTCCTACTAATGTAATCAACCACATAGAAACTGGAGTAAAGGCATGGAAGCACTCTAGCCAAGCACAAAACTAATCCCAATAACCAACAATATCTACAAAAACACTCGCCCTGGAGCAGCGTGCTGCCCAGGGTGAAGCACAACAATGCCTCGTCAGTGGTAGTCATTGCTATATAATACAATCACAACATAATATATAACCCACACTAAAAATATAACACTGAACAGTCATAGTCAATTGCAGGCTATACAGGCTACCTAATAATTCCCTTTACTGGTTGACTTATTTACACTCCCATAAGACAAAACTGCTAAGGGTCATATCCATCACCAGTAGTGTACTAGTCCACAGCAATAAGGCTCCCATGAGCATCTGAACAGGAGTTGAATAACTGAAGAGATCTGCCACCAATCTGCCGGCCAAAGGAGGACCTTATTTCAGTCCACCACTGCAGAACCCGACTAGCTATATACTACTGCCACTTCTTGGCATCTGTAAGAACAAGCGCTATCCCCAGTTGGGGAAGCGTCTCCCAATCATACTCAGATGCAAGATGTTCAATAAATTCAAATGAGCTATTTGTTAGATCTTTTATGAATGAGTTCTTTATTTATGTATTCTTTTTCATTGTTCTATTCTTTGATTCATTGGATTTTACTTTCCTCAGTAACATCCATTCAATACATGAATTTGCGCCCAATGCATTTCGGGCATTACCCTTCGTCAGGGGGCTTATTCTGCAAACATAGAATTGACATCAGCTCAGTACATCTCTATTTCACTGTGTCCAAAACATTGTAACATGCAATGCTGTATTCAACTTTTTACAGTGACGATCAGTAGGATCAACGGTTGTCTCTAAATGATAACATGCGTGTCATATAAACATCAAGATGATAGGTGACTGACCGTAAAAGCGAAAATAATGTGTACAAGTAATTAGTGATGAACAGGTGAAGATGAGAGCGTTACAGGCGAGCACAAGTGATTAAAATAACTTGTGATAGTGAATAATCTCTGTGATTAATGGTGAGGGACGACGAAACTTTAAGAATAATTTGCCGTGACTGATGGTGAATCGTGATTGAACGCCGGGCGTGATTACGTGCTATTTGCAGATTAGTCAAGTGAAAATGTTCTCAAGGTGAAAAAATTATGGAATGAGACTTACGAGGTCTTCAATAATTTCAATATTCCGGTCCCGTGGGACAGTTCAGAATAAATTAAGAGCTGTTAAAATATACGTATGTTTAGTGCTAAACCAAACACATTCTGAAATAGTTAGATCTCTCGTATAGAGAGTTCCGCTTACCTTGACTATCAAAAGCGAAGTAATCGAATTTCCCACGGTTTCGTCCTGCGTGTTACTTGGCAAAGAAGTGAACTCCGTATTTAACCCCAGTGCCCCGGAAGTTTTTCGTCGCGTCTATGTGCTTAGTAAATAGAAGTGGAAAACGGACTGAATTGAAGTAAACACGAACGACGTAATAAAATAGAAAAAAGACTAACAAAGTCTTTAGAACGTGATGCGATTTTTTTTAGAAACAAAGTGATAAGGTGTAAAATCGGGGTGAGCAAATTAAATTGAATAACCCTTAGGAAGTGGATGAAAAAATTGGATAAAAAAATGAATTAAAAAAAGTTGATTGAAAGAACGTTCATGTGCTAAGATAGTTACATAATTTCTCAATTGTGCGACTTAAAACTTTAAACACATTCATTAGTAGGCGAAAAATGATACACTTGTGTATACTGTGTTATTCACTTCTTAAAGATGACATGTCTGTAAGCAAATCAATAATAACACATGGTATATAATGGTGAAACAAATTGAACTGGAAAGTGAGATTACTGAAATTGTGATGATGACGTTAAACAGGGTTCATTTATAAAAAACAACTTAAAGCCAACCATTCATTAAGTCCTTTTGGATTGACTGTATTTTGATGATTAATCCAAAATGTCTCTCTTTGTAATAAAAATTGTGTGTTGTCTCTTCCTGGGAGAATAGGTACTTGCTCCAATACCAAGAATCTTAATTGACTCGTGTTGTGATTGTGGGAGTTAAAGTGACAAGCCACTGTAGATTTGTTTTTTTAAGCGTATGTTACTTTTGTGTTCATTCAATCGTATCTTAATTTTTCTTTCCGTTTTCCCCACGTAAGCATATCCACATGGACACTTTAACATGTACACTACGTTGCTACTGTTGCAAGTGGCTGTTACTCGAAACTTGACATTTATTCCTCGTGTGGGATGTGGAATCATATTACCCTTGATGATGGCATTGCAATTTCCACAATTAAGACAGGGAAGGGTTCCCCTGTAGTTTAATTCTTTCTTGTCAGTTTTTTTGTTGAGTATCTCCTTTAGATTCCGTGTACATAGGTATGCAAATCTGGGTTGTTGTTTGAAGATGCCTTTAAAGTCTTCTTCCAGTGCTAACAATGGCCAATGTTTTAATATCGAAATCTTTATCCTGAAACTTGTGGTTGAGAATTTAGACACGAATACCATTCTGCCTTCATCCTTGTTGACCTTTTTAGTAGTGAGTAAATTGCCTCGTGTCTCCTTATGTACCTTACTGATTGCTTCCTGTAAGATCGTTTCTGGGTATCCTCGTTGTCGAAATTTCTTGACTGTTGTGTTCATGCTTTCCGTGTATAGTTTCTCTGTTGATGAAATTCTCTTTAATCTCAGAAGTTGTGAAGAAGGTAAATGTTTTTTTAGGGATGGTTGATGAAAGCTTGTAAAGTGTAAGAGATTATTACGATCAGTGGGCTTTGGATATACACTCGTAATAAATTGTCCTTGTTGGTTTCGTATCAAAAAGTCAAGAAATGTAATCTCTTCTTCATGGATGGTACTTGTGAAACCAAGTTATTGGCATTGTAAATGGCAATGCCTTTTATAATATTGTAAGGCATTGTCATTTACAATACCAATAGGTCAAACTTTGGCAAAAGTAAGACCTATTGTATTGTAGAGCGCGGTGTCCATGAAGCGGGCGCCGCGCTCCACATTATAGTTCCAAAAATTAAACTGAGCGCGGTGTCCCTAAAGCGGGCGCCCCGCTCAGCATGCAAATTTATGAAAATATAAATAAATAAAAGGTGAAAGAATGTTGCCATCGTGCCACGAGTGCTGTGGTGGTAGGGGGCTGCCACTTTTAAAGTTAGAGCGGCATAGCGCTATATATGAAAAGCGACCGCCATTGTCCTGTGTGGGCGCGCTGCAGATACAAAAAAAAAAGCAGCCGCTATTGTCCCCATTAGTGAATAAACAAATTAGTGCTCACCCACTTATAATGCAGACCGTGTAACAAGCCAAGTAAAAGGTCCAGTCGTTATGGGAGGTAACAAATGCAGACAATGCGGTACCAAGGAGGGACTAACAAGCCTACTTACAAATCAGAAGCCAGCATTTACGAAGGACAATGACACAAGCCAATGACAAATATGGGCTGATTGTGGGAGGGGCTTCCAGTGCATACCCCAATACAGCATGCCTCGCAGAGCAAGCAGCGCATGTGCACTGCCCTTAGGCTCGACCTAAAACCGAAGCATGGTGAAATAAAATAGTTGCCTAAGATCACACAGTTTGGCCAAGCAGGGAAGCATCTAATTTTTTCAGATTTCACCCTGTGACATTCAGCTACTAGATGGGTATCTATTTCCCTCTTCTATTTTACATCAAAAGTTAATTTTTTTCTTTCATTCTTGGTGCATTAGGTTAGAGTGTTGGTGGCAGGCAGAAGCCACATCAAAGCTTGGCTCATTTTGGGTTTGAGATTCCAAGAAAACCGCAAGTTGACAAAGAGCCCAAAAAATTGTTTCTAGCTCAAACAGGTTAAAAGTTACCAAAATCGCAGCGACCTGTGTTGCTGTACAGTTGAAAGCCCTAGGCAAAATGTGACTGATCATCTTTCAGTTGCTTATTACTATATTTGGATGCTAAACAGGTACTAATAAGGTTAAACCTTAACCCAGACAGTATTAATATGTGGAAAAATGACAAAATTATGTAAATGAAGTAATACTCTTACAAAATGTGCCGCATTAGGTCGCATAATTTGCAGTATCTTGCTGCATAATTTAGTCAAGCCTGTATCATGATTTGATTGTTCACTGCCGTATTATTGCAGTGGCCCTGCACATGGGCTATCACAGTGGTTTTGGCATCTCTTGCGGAGCGATAACGGGTGCAGCAACGAGTGCTGACGCTCAAGGGATGTCACTCTGTGGTTGGCATTGCTTCCAGAAGTGTTGCAGGTTGGCCATAGGCCTCTGCCCATCTTAGTTCCCTCCTCACAAGTGTGCAGTGCTCTCCCAAATAAAATATGGACACCAAATACGTTGCATAGGCCATTACAGTGGCATTTAGGCTATTTATTGACCACTGGCCACTCAGATTTGAAACTTGCCAATCAGTCAAAAGTGCATTTCCTTCAGGTCCACTACAGCTCCATGGTAGTTAGCCAGCAGGGGATCTGTCACTGTCATGTTGTGGATTATACATCAGATGAGCTCTGTCCAATCAGATGCTGTTGCCGAGTCCTTGCTTGTTCAGAAGGACGGGACCCAGGATGGGCGGCAGCTCATCTCCTTGCTTCGTCCAGGCATTTTGTCGCACTCTTTGCTCGAGTGTTATTTCTCTTAGGCTATAGACTGACCTGCAGCAAAAAGCATACTTCGTGCAGAGCCAGAAGCATGTGCATGGCTTACAATCGTTTCTGCAGTGAGGGGAAAAGGAAAGGCAAAGAGCAGGCACAGAAAGGGGAGACAGCAGTTAAGACTAATGCTAAACCCTATGAGGTACCCTACAAACCTAGGGGCTATAAAAATGCAGGGTGACAACCAGTAGTCGAAGAGGGTGGGATCGGCAGGGCACGGCGTGCCCCGACTTCTTTAATTCAATAGATTTTGCTCCCCTACTTTTGTTATTTTAAACATGCGTCCCAGGAGAGCAGAAATAGCCAAGGCCTACAGATAAGGCTTGGCGTTCGGGATGGGCGGGTGGGCAGAGAAAGAAAAGGGCTGTGTCTTTTCCTCATTGCCCATGGCAGCTGCCCCCCTCTCTCTGTCTAGCTCCTTCTCACTAACTGAAAACCGTGACTTCAGGAAACAGTTCTCACCCTCTCTTTCATTTATTTGTTCCCCTGTGAAATGGATCCGAAAAAGAAAAACACTTTTGCTGGAAATTTCGTCTTTTTCTGACATTTTTCTTTTCCAAAGTGCAGCCTCGGGAATATAAGGTTAAAAATATGAAAAATAACTAAATAAAGCAAGACAGAGTGGTCGCAAAGTGACCAGATTGATTTTATTCATACCCAAACATTAGAGCCACTTTACAGAGTTTGCCAGTGAAGCACTACTTTTGTATTGATTGATGGGTGGAATGGAAAACAAAACGTGTACCGCAGCTCTATTAACATGGATGTGGTCTTTTTAAACTGTATTGCTTACATTTTGTAAGGATATAAGCAATGGACATTGAAATGGGTCCCTTTCAGGCCCTGTAATCATGTCCTTAACTTTTCAGGCAAAAGCACTAACTGATTTTTGAATAGTGAGTGTAAAAGCGTTAAGGTAACAATGTTGTTCCTGCTTACATTTCACATGCTTTATTTCATCTTGCATTCCCTATGAGTGTTTGCTTTTTCCAGGATGTTGTTACTTTTTTTAGGCAGCATATTGCTCTTGTCTAGTGTGTAATTTGAATTGAGTTGCATCCAGGTGTTTATAGCAGGCCACAATTGGGTTGTAGGTGAAGGCAGTGGGAGTTTCTCTCAGTGGGGCAGTATGGTGTTCAGTGGGGGAGAGGATGTGGCACTGTGGTCAGAGCTGCCGAATTTGGAACTGGGGAACCAGGTCCAGCCTTCATGACCAGTCGACCAGACCACTCTCCTGAGGGAGCACATTCCCATGCTAGACCTTAGAAGTCCCCGCAAGGTCTTAGAAGCCCTGCTGTATTAGCACCAGCAGGTGGACCCTAGTGGTGGCAAGTGTTGGTTAACCTTGAAGGCCTGTCCATCACAATACATACTGAAGTTCATCTCCAGTTTTGTAGGCAGGCCTATGAAGCAGCACACCCTAGAGCAACAGTGACTCTACCACTGAGGTCACAGGACCCTTGAGAAGGGCCAGCTCTAGGGCGGTGCAACCGGTGTGACCGCAACGGGAGCTGACTTTGGTTGAGGGCGTTGTGTTTGCAAGTATATTATGGTTTTAAAAGGGCTTGCTGCCTCCTTCCTGGCCTCCAGCAA
The DNA here is from genome assembly GCA_963921515.1 of Calotriton arnoldi. Taxonomy (NCBI): domain Eukaryota; kingdom Metazoa; phylum Chordata; class Amphibia; order Caudata; family Salamandridae; genus Calotriton; species Calotriton arnoldi. The sequence continues at coordinate 2,463,184 of CAWUFW010001779.1, read as the reverse complement.
TTTTCGGCAACAATAAATATGTCATGATAACTCCGGTGATTAATGTTTTTCCTAGAGAGAGATTTGAGTTTTGTCTAGTGGAAGTTTTGACTCATGGAAAGGTAGCGCAGAGGGTTAATGTGCCTGCTGCAAAGAACATGTACCATGCAGATCACAAAGTGCACATAATGTAAATAGGTCAGTGGGTTACTGCTTTTTTTAGAGAGATCCTTTTGTTATTTGCAGCTTATAAGTTAAAATCCTAACCTAGAACAGTGAACTATTAACTGTCATCTAAGAGCTGCATGCAAACTGCAAGGTATAAATTAGAGCGTTATGGTTTTCCCCCAGTCTTTGATTATCCTAATGTTGCAAAAAGTGTTTGTTAGACTTGGCATCTTTTGGCGTGTTTCCCCTGAGTTTTTGCTTTCTGACCTCCCGGTTTTGACTCTGTTTTTGCTGGCGTAACGTTTCTGCGCACTTTTCGCACTGCTGATCAGTGGTAAAGTGCAGGCGCTCTCTGTGTCAATTGTGTTATGGATTGGTGTTTCCACGATTGGATATTTGATTTACTTGTTAGTCCCTAGTAAAGTGCACTGAGTGTGCCAGGGCCTGTGAATCAAATGCTACTCGTGGGCCTGCAGCACTGATTGTGCCACCCACGTGAGTAGCCCTGAAAAGGTACCTCAGACCTGCCATTGCAGAGTCTGCGCGCAGTTTGTAACTGCCATGTCGACTTGGCCAGTGCACACACTTGCCAGTCCCTAACCTTTCCCTTTCTTACATGTCAGGCACCCCTAAGGTAGGCCCAAGGTACCCCTGTGGGCAGGGTGCAGTGTATGGGAAAGGCAGGACATGCCCGGGTGTGTGTGGCATGTCCTGATAGTGAATAACAGCCAATTTCGTTTTTCACTATTGCAAGGCTATCTGTTCTTATAGGCCAGAATGGGCAGTTTGATTATAACATCTTATAATCCTAAACTGACCCAGGGAACAAGGTAGAAATTCGAGTTTAGTATGCCTGAACTCAGAATGTTAAAATACATCTTTTAGTGAAGGTGATTTTTACATTATGTGTTTGAAAATACCACTTTTAGAAAGTAAGTATTTTCTTGCTCAGTCATCCCGTGTGCCTCTGCTGGAATGTGGATTGCCTGTCTGGGTTTTAGATGACAGACGGCTGGGGAGCAGGAGGGCTCCAGATAGTCTAGGTAGGGTCAGGAAAGGGCTGAATAGACCTGGGCTGCAATGGGGGAAGGGGGAGGAGATTTCCTTGCACCTCAAAGGGCCTGGTCTGCCTCTGACAATGCCGTCTCCACCTCCTGCCAGGAACAGGGTTGCCAGATTGGGCTATTTCTCGTGCAATTGGGTGATATTTTGCCCGATTGTGCGAGCAAAAATCGTGTTGGGCGGGTTGCCTAAATTTGGGCTACAAGCCGCCCAGTGTGTGGCGGATTCAAGGATTTGTGTGGCGCCGCCTCGCTGCAGCCCATGGTTGCTTGCCTTGCCAGTTACCACACAACTTCTCTTATTATTTTCCTGCGTCTCAGCGACGTCAGCGTCTGTGCCCTGCGGGCCCTGCCCACAAGTAACACCTGCAGGGCCATAGATCTTTGCCGGCGGGAAGTTTCGTCCAATGAGGGTCCTGCAGTGACCGCTGACCTTCCCCCAACAGCGTGCTGGCCTGCTTGGAGTTCGTGTGACCCAATCCTGGGTCTGATTGTTTCGTCACTGGTGGGCGTGTCAGGTACAGTACCGACCCGCCCCCATACCCGTTTGCCCTTTATCTTTTGGGGCTCCCCCCCTACTTCCTCCTTTTGGAATGTGCTCTGCTGCGACTACGACCACCCACACCCACCCACCACCGACCGACCACCTTCATTGAGGCCTCCTGCTGGTTCCACGTGTGCCGGCCTTCGACTTGCAGCTTCCCTTGCACGCAGCTGTTCGTCCCGGTCCCAGCCCCTCGTCTAGAGTGAACTCCGAGTCCGCAGACTGCGCCGGCCCCCAGGCAGTTAAAAGGTAAGGGAGATGTGTAAATAATTGTGTGCATAAAGGCTGCAGTGCATGCGTGCACACGAGTCGCACTTGTTTGCTCTTGTGGGGTACTTAAATCAAAGTTGCATTGTTGTAAGGTTTGAAGGCTTTTTAAAAAACAATATACCAGTGACTGTACTAGAAAATGGCAAGATTATTATTTGCTTGCAGGTCAAAACTGTTTTTGGCATCGTGTGCGTTCTTCAACTCATTTTTTTCATGTCCGCCTCTTTCTGGTAACTTGAAAGTTTCTTCTTGTATATTTGCCCATCATTATCCTCGTTATCACCATCATATCTGCATCGTGGATCGAAGCAGTAAGCATCTGTGTGCGGTAGTTAATGGGATTCAGCTCCAGTAAAATACCCATTTTAAATCGTTTCAAAAAGAGACATTTGTAGTTTTATATATTTGTAAAGGAATGCCTCGCCGTAGAGTTATGGTGTAAGCCCTGATCTTGTGAAACGTGTGCAATGTTGTTCTAGAACGCACTTAATGCGGGCAGGGGATTTTGCATCAAGAGTTTTATTTGCAAGTTTTCAGGAGCTGATCAATAAACCACTGTTTGGGGAAAGGTACATTTAAAAAAAAAATGTTTTAAATTTTTTATCTTAAACTGCGAGCCAGTGGTCCTGGAGCATCGGTGGGGTCTAGTTACTATATACAAGGGCCTGCAACAGTCTCAGCGGTCAGAGCATCAGCAGTTTCCTAGCACTTCATTTAAACGCACCGATGTAAAGGATGCATAGACCAACTTAGCATTCACAGCCATCCTTCCATCGCTGCTTTGTGCCTTCCCCCATTAATGGTTAACTCCTTTCTATCAAGTTGGTATGGTAAATGGTGAAAGGGGGCGGGGGGAGGTGGGAATCACAGCATTAACCTGACTGTCTAGGTACAGTCTCTCATCCAGGATGAGCCGCAAAACTGGAGGCGTTAAAACCATGTGAATTTTAAATATAAATGTGAACACAAAGCAAGTTTTAGACCTATTGCTGTAGGCAGCGCTTGCAGAGTTTGATTTTAATATATGCACTTCCTGAGTTTTGTTTTATTTATTGCCTGGGCAGGGGACATGTGAGGCATGCGGGGCTACGGCTCCCCCAACCCTCCCAATCCCAACTCCCTCCTCACCCCCACCACACAATTCAGCAGCGCTCCACTCCTCTGCAGAAAAACAGCACCACGCCTACACCCCGACCAGTCCATGCCCAAAGCACAGAGCAAAATATATTTTTAATCATCATGAAATGCTGTTCGCCCCAGTACACTCCACTTTATTTTAGGAGGAAAAACCCCAAGACGTGCCTGCAAAAAGAAGCGCAAAGTTGACAAAATACGGGCCTTCCCGCCCCCTCATGTGCGCTACCACCTAGCGTAGCTGAAAAGCTAACTCCCCCACTGTATCAGAGCCCTGCCTACATCCATGTGCTGTCATTGTGTATTTCAACATCACAGGACTGTATTTTTGTCCCATCTGCCTGCACCTTAAAGCTCATGGGTTGTGCGGCATCCATGACGTTTTAAACATACTTTAATATGCCTCTCTACTGTTTCTTATCTAGCTTTCCTGTCGGTTATTTTTATTTAGCACCGTTTCTTATCCCTCCAATCTATCTCCCTTCACTGGCTCCTCACCCGCACCCTTCACTCTTCCTCTCTCTCTCTCCCTCCCTCCCACTCTTTCCTCCCCTTCCACTTTTAAGAACCCATAAAATGTTGTAGTTTACTTTGTCTACCATATATTTTCTTTTGTTATTATTTCTCAGGATCCCTGCCAATGATTCATTGCAAACTGAAACAAAGGCACATTTCATGTCTGCAGGGGAGGGTAGCGCTTAAAAAACAGATACATCCATTCTGTGCACCATAATAAGGGAAACAAACAAACGGATCATTAAGCGTGCTTAAAATACTTTGTAAAAAAATATAAACTGGTGTGAGTAGCTATGCACAGTAGTGCACAAGTAAAGCACTTGGCACCACTTTGGCGCAAGCTTCTCAACCATTACCATTGCTGACATCACTCTATACTAAACACTCGTCCAACTGTTGGAAGAGCAGGTCTGAGGTATCCTAAAGTTAAAAGGTGGATATTAATACGGTGTGCTTAGGAGAAGTCTAAGATACATTTGACTCTCTCCCCGATGTTTGGCTACGGCATGGAGGGCTCTTGGTCTTTCGCTTTTTAAGCCTCCTGCCCAATGGATCTTCTATAAACTCTCCATTTCGGATCCCATGTGCCTGGCGCGCGCCATTCAAGGTTTAATAAGCAGATGGCCATCTTTAAAGTGCCTGTAAAACTGCACAAGGGACAGAGCTCATCTCTGGACTGTGCATTTTGAATTCTCCCATAGCTGCCACGGTTTCAGATTGCTTGTGTGACATTTTATTAATATCAGTGTAATTATGAGGGACAATCCAACGACTGAGTGACACTTTCTCCCGAGCAAAATCAAGCAATGAAGACGAGGAAAACATACAAGCCCTCAAGAGAGTGAGGATGAGGCACACATCGGTCACAGCCGGGCTGTACTATTTCGGGCATTGCCCGCTACCTGCCCAGCCCCGCTGCTGGCACCAGATTACACGAGCCGCTGCTTGTCACAGAGCTACACTACAGGCTCCGCTGACTTAGTGAACTGTGCGCTCGGGTCCATGTACTATGCAGGCGAGGCCTTCGTGAAACACCCTTTGCTTGATGCGTGGTACTTGGCAGGGCTGGTGAGACAAGATTCTACACCCCACCGCTTTCCTGGCAGTTTTTATTTTGTCTAGAAAGCAAAACAATGTTCCTTTTCTGGGAATTCCCTGCAATGCCTCCATGGACAGTGCAATAGTGACTGTGAATCCCTGTGAAGACTGTACACTGCATCCACAAGGGCAGGTAAGAGAAGAAGAACTAACATGTTATACAGAATGGAAGGGTATAATGCCTGGCTGTCTAGGAGGATAGCCAAAGTTACTTGTGTTTATATAACACGTAAAGCGTTACTACATTGCCTCTAAGCACTTTCAGAGAGAGAACAGAGGTGTAGCGGGTTAAAGTTGCTCTACATTTTGATGTTGGCTGATGGGGTTACAATTAGCCAGATATTGCATTTCATTCTTGTGGTATAGGTAATGAGTCAACATACATCATTATGACAGTGCCTAGTTTTTGTGTGCAAGGCCTTGCAGCCTGTTGGCGGAAGTAAGGGTGCTTCATTTGGTTCCCGCATTGAGGATCTTTTGTTTGGGCATTTCACTACTTGTCTGCTGGGCCTGGGGTAGCTGGGGCTACAATGCTATGGAGTTCCCCATGTCGAGACTTGATTCCCTGAAAAGGCAGGTTCTTTGGTTTGTCCTGAATAAGTAGGGGCATTGTGAATGCGCTGGGGGAGGTTGGACCCATCACTGAGATGTCAGTTTATTCTTTACTTTTTTAGTGAGTTCTGAGATGTATGGGTGTGTGGTATGTACATTGTGCATGATGAACCAATGCTGAAATCCGAGAAGGAAAATACAGCCATTAATGAGTCACTGGCGACTAGCTCCCATGAGGGAGACTTCCTCCTTCACTGAGGAGAGCAGCCCTGCAATCCGCGCACGATCCCACCCCCAGAGAAGTTAAATATTTCCACACTTACGCACACGCACTAGTGCCATGTGTGTTCATCAGATTGACCCACGCTGTCTTTTGAGGCTGTGCATGATATGTTCTCCAGGGTAGCGCAATACTGTGCTTCATACATGTATGGACTAAGCTGCAAAACAGCTAGGGCTTAAAATGCTACCTTCTGTAGGGATATGACAGCTTAGATTAGCCTGAGAACCTTCACCTGCTGACACTACAATTATTTACCCATCCTTTGAGCACTTTGCCCCTCACTGCACCACACTAGCAACAGGGCAAATAGCGTCAATGGTAGTTGACAGTTTTTTCTTTCTGAAGACTGCTTAGATTTTAAGTTGACCCATGTCTGATGATGTGCTTCTTCCAGTTCTGTTATTTGTAACCAACAAGAGTAGGCCTTGTTTGTTCACTTTTCTTCTTATAAGATTGGCCCTACTAGTCCCAGTGTGTTATGTGTTGTTGGAGTGTGAGGGCATGTGAGTGGGGATAATGTGCTGCATGGCTAAACACTTATAAGGTCCCAAAGGCGAGACCTATTGGCTATGCCAATGCAAGTTTTAGACAAGGGCATCACTTGGGACCCACCCTTAATGTGCTATTCTAATTTCTCAGGGCGGAGAGAAGTAAATGTTACTCCCCATGAGACAGGTGGAGGGGGAGGTAGAGGGAGGGAGGTAGAGGGAGAGAGAGAGGGAGGGACAGAGAGGGACAGGGACGTAGAGGGAGGGACAGAGGTAGAGGGAGGGACAGAGAGGTAGAGAGAGGGAGAAGGAGAGGGTGGTACAGGGAGGTGGCGAGAGAGGGAGGTGTAGAGAGAGGGAGGTGTAGAGAGAGGGAGGTGTAGAGAGAGGAGGGGGTAGAGAGAGAGAGGGAGGTAGAGGTAGGGCCAGAGAGGTAGAGGGAGGGACAGAGGTGGAGGGAGAGGGGGTGTAGAGAGAGGGGGAGGTGTAGAGAGGGGGAGGTGTACTAATATCTCCCCAGTATGTTCCAGGTGTTGTCTAATGTTTACCCTTGTAAAGTGGACCAGGGTTTCTGAAATGGATGGGGCGTCATCTTAGTAGCGCATATATATAATGTTCCTGGTGCCTGCAAACATTAATTTGACCTTGTATAATCCAACTGGTGCTCATGTAAAGCGTTTCAATACCTTCTGTGCCAGTTCACACTATACAAAACCGGCAACAAAATGCACAGGTACAAAGTGAAACCGGAATGCCTGGATAAATCACGGCTTCCTGCTTCAATTGTGTGATCTTAGGCAAATATTTTGTTACCAAAACTTCTTTCTTTCTTGTTGCGTATACAGGTACTTTTAAATATGATTTCAGAATATTTGTTGTATGAAAACCTATTGTGTTTAATTTTTAATAGACTATGATGTGTCTCTATAATAATCGAGGCCATGTACATCGTGTACATGACTGTCTTGCCTCTCAGTTCCCTAAAGAAACTTTGGTTCTGTTAATATTTCAGCAGCTTTACAAACACCATCACACACTTTCATGTATAATCACATGTGGCACTTGCCACCATTGCTCTTTGCACTCTGCAGAGAGTTAAAATAATCTAAACTCTACAATGGCCCACATATTTGAATTATGTCCCACATATTTGAATTATGTCCCATTGGGAAAAGCCAGCCCACAACCTGAACTCGTAGATACCTTCGAGCAACAAGGCCACAGCACAAGATTAATGCACAGTATGAAAAAAAATGGAGGCAAGCAATGTGGTGGTTAAAACAAAAAGAAATGCTATTAGGGAAGCAAATTAAGTCAAATGTCAACACGAGCTTTCTCACACACTTGCATAACTTGATTATTAATATTCTTTTTGACCTTTGACTCTATTTTCCCCAGACTGCTTGCAATAGGGCTGGGCACTATAGCCTGCAAACTCCTTAAAGAATGTGTTCTTTACAACTCACAAAAAGACTCCAATATGGGCTGATGTTGTAAATAACCATGCCAGCTCAGGAACACAATTATACACAAATTTCAGATGGACAGCCCGGTGCAGTAACCAGCTAAGCAGACAATATCACATGATTGCCACATTCTCATTTTTGTATTGTTAACACTATCTGGGTATTTGCACCTCCATTAGTACCAGTTTAACACCCAAAGCTAGCAGTAAGCAACAGAAATCTGATGAGTCAACCATCGCAATAGGTCTGTAACTGCATCGCAATGGGTCTGTAACTGCATCGCAATGGGTCTGTAACTGCAACGCAATGGGTCTGTAACTGCGTGGCAACAGATGTCTCTGTGTTTTGTGACTTTTGATCCATTTCAGGTGGAAACAATTAATTTTGGTAATATCTGCAGATTATGCAGCAGATCGATTTGCGGTGAATGTATCAAATCTATAATTATGCAGAAAAATGCCTCTGCCTGCGTTTTAAGGTTCAATTATGATTTAACTTTGGCCTTTTGTGTGGGTTTTTTTGGGTGATCAATGCAGGGGTTAAGCTCCTCACTGCTACACAGACGCTTGGGACTAAGTGATATGATTGTTGGCTAACTTTATTGAACCAAGGATGTTGATGGCTATTCTGTCTCTCCCACTTGCAGATACTTGCCCTGCTACACACCAGAGATTGTATAGTCCTCTACCAGGTCCCAAGAAGCTACCAACTAAGTAACTTTGAAAATGGGCAAATGGTCACAGTACAAGAAAGTGTACAGGAAGGAATGGGAGTCTGACCCCGAACTAAAAAAGTGGATTGCCCCTGTAAAAACAGATGAAGCAAAGGCACATTGTAAATACTGTCATATACAGCTACGTGCTCACTTACATGATTTAAAGCTGCATGCATCCACAGCAAGACAGCGTGCGCGCACGAACACACCTAGCCTAACCATGGCATCTTTTGCACAACCAGCTTGTCAATTATCAAATGACCAGAAAAGGAGAGAGCTTAGGATTGCTGTGCAAACTGCATGTAGCACATCCATCAACAACATTGACAGGCTGGGCGAAATTTTAAGTGAAGAAGTTCCTCCTTTCCGTATGCACCGGACAAAGTGCACAGCTTTGATAAATGGACTTTTAGGCCCCTATTTTAAAGGGGAGCTCCTTCAAGATATGGGCAGTTCACCCTACTCTTTGATCATTGATGAATCCACTGACATTTCTGTAAAGAAACTACTGTGCATCTGCGTAAAATACTTCAGTCAGAAAAGTAGCAGAATTGTGAGTAGTTACCTTGGGATGATAGAACTGCAAGAGGCATGTGCACAAGACATTGCAAATGCAGTTCTGGAGTTCCTCAGAGACAGCAGGCTTCCAATTGAGAATTTGGTAGGGGTAGGTACAGATGTGTGGCAAAAACCACTCCACATACACTTTGAGAGAAAAGCAGCCTACTTTGCAGCTTGTACGTTGCATTTGCCACTCGCTCGACATTGTTGCTAGAAAAGCAATGCGAAGTTTGCCCAGCAATGTGGAGTTCATGGTGCGAGAAACCTACAACTGGTTTGCACATTCTCCAAAGCGCCAGGCAGTCTACACAGATTTATATCAAACCTTGGATGGAGGAATGCCGCTGAAGCTTATTTCGCCATGTGAAACACGGTGGCTCATCATGGCTGATTGTGTGGAGCGTTTTCTGGAGCAGTATGATGTCCTAAAGCTGCACTTTTGCAACGCATCATATGTAGAGCATTGCTATGCAGCTAGAATGCTGCAAGAAATGTACGATGAAACAAATTATCTCTATCTTATTTTCCTCAAACCTATGTTGCAGGAAATTAAGGTAGTGAACACAGCATTTCAGCTTGAATCTGGTGATCTCCTCCACATATTTCGGGATTTGCAAACCTTATATAGGTCAACTCTCAGAAGAATTCTAAAGCCAAGTGTCCTCAGTACCAATAGTGAGCAGCAGTTGCATAATTTGGATCTTCAAGGTAGTGCCATTTATCTTGCGCAGGAGGATGCTGACCTTGGCCTTGACTTCCGTAAAAAGCTCCAAGAAAGCAAGCTGCCTACTGCTGCCAAGGACTGCATAGAAAAACGGTGCACAGACTTTGTTAAAGTTCTGGCAGCAGAGTATCAAATGCGCTTGCAAGATTCGCTGAGCCTCCTAAGACATTTGGAACTTCTGAAGCCCCAAAATGTGCTTTCAGATTCTAAACTTCCGGTTACTGACTTGCCAAAAGAGTTTTTTGCAGACCCAACACACATCTTAGAAACGCAGTGGCGAACAGTCACTTCATGTTCATTCAATAACTCTTCAGGCATGGAATCGTTCTGGATTGAAGTATTCAATTATACAGATGCAGCTGGGAATCACCGGTTTAAGGAGTTGGCCATGGGCGCCATTAAACTTCTGACCCTACCCATATCAAATGCACAAGTGGAATGAGTGTTCTCACAAATGACCCTGCTTAAAAATGAGAACCGTAACCGAATGGGGCTGAAACTGCTATCAAGTATACTAAACATAAAATTTGGACTAAAGCGCAATGGTCTTAATTCATCTTCGTTCAAGCCCTCCCCGGAACTGCTAGCAAAGTTCAACAGCAGTATCTACAATTAATTGTTTTACTGTCTTGCTGAGCAGCAGCTTATCCAAACCTTTGTTCGCTAACAGCAGTCCTGACACTGAACACCTCACATACCACATTGGGCTACAGAGTGTATCACACATTATCAGGGTTTTGATGTGGCCAAACACCAGCTCCAAAGACAAATCCCTCCACAGCACATGACTTGCCACAATGGTTCCAGCTGCTGCTGCATTGTCCTCTTGCCCCACCCTACCACTGCCAGACTTTGAAGGATTCTGCTGCTCCTGGCAGTCCCACTGCCAGACTCTGAAAGATGATGCTATTCTTGGCAGTGTTATAGCTACAATGGTTCGACGAAATTATTAACAATTAAAAAAATTCATATGCATGAAAACGCAGACAAAATTGCCAAAGCAAGAAATCTTGAAAAGACACCCAGCATAGACACCAAAGGTAATACAAAAATATATTTCTACTCACACGGCAAATCCACAACCGCAATTACAAAACAGTTTAGGAATACTGAAAAGGTGCTTACATAGTTACACAGGGGACATCACTAAAGACCTAATGTACAGTGTAAACCACAACAATGGCAGAGGGAGACAAACTTTCAAAAGAAAAGTACGACAAAGAACAAGAATAGAAGATCGCAATCAATGCTTCCTCATAAGTATTCGGCGGTGTTTTGCCCTAAAATGTTTCCAAGGTCTTCATCAGGACAAGGTAATTATTAAGAGAGCAATCGATTCACATAATTTGTGTAATCCGAGACAAGCATACTCAGATAAAATGTAAAAGGGACCTCATAAAGACAGCATCAGAAGTCCAACAAAAGAAATGATTCATAAATCAGCATGTCTTCAATTTAGTGCCACTGTAGGGTCCGGTACAGTTTTCAAAACGGACCCGTTCGCAATACAGAGCACAAAACACGAACGTGGATGGACTAGTCAAACCAATCTGCAAATCGGTCCCTGTGCTGATTTATGATTAATTTCTTTTGTTGGACTTCTTATGCTGTCTTTATGAGGTCCCTTTTGCTTTCTATCTGTCTATGTTTGTCTTGGATTATACAAATTATTTGAACTGGATGCTCTCTTAATAATGCCCTTTTCCTGATGATGAGCTTGGGAACCTCTAAGGTCGGCACGCCGTCGACGTCTGTCTTTGGCACATACTTATCAGGAAGCATTGATTGTAATCTTCTGTTCTTGTTATTTGTTGGACTTTTTTTGTTTTGAAATTTTGTCTCCCTCCGCCATTGTTTTTGGTCACACTGTACATTAAGCCGTTAGTGATGTCCCCTGTGTAACTATGTGAGCACCTTTTAAGTATTCTTAAACTGTTTTGTAATTGCTGTTCTATATTTGCTGTTTTAGTAAAAATGTTTTTTGTGTTAACATTTGTCTCTATGCTGGGTACCTTTTAAGTATTTTTTGCTTAGATAATTCTTTCTGTGATTTCATGCATATGCATTTAATATTTAATTTCCTCGAACTATTGTAGCTATAACATTGTTTATTTACCCCAGGTTTGGGGAATTGGGTTGCTCCTGTTTGTTGTAACGGCTATTCTTGGCAGGGGCAGGACATTTTGGCCCACCTCAACCTGCCAAACCTGAAAGGATGCTGCTATTCTTGGCAGTGCCACTGCCAGACACTGAAGGTTGCTGCTAATCTTGGCAGTGCCTGGCCCAGAAGAAGACGTTTGTGCACCTTGACCAGTCCGAACCATTTTGCCCACCTCAACCTGCCACTGCCAGACCCTCAAGGATGCTGCTACATTCTGCCCTGCCAGAAGCATTTTCCACACCTCAACCTGCCACTGCCAGACCCTGAAGGATGCTGCTATTCTTGGCAGTGCCACTGCAAGACTCTGGGATGCTGCTAGTCCTCACCGTGTCACTGCCAGACTATGGGATGCTGCTAATCTTGGCAGTGCCTGGCCCAGAAGAAGACTTCTTTTGTGTACCTTAACCAGTCAGAACCATTTTGCCCACCTCAACCTGCCAAGCCTGAAGGATGCTGCTATTCTTAGCAGTGCCACTGCCAGACCCTGAAGGATGCTGCTAATCTTCACTGTGCCACTACCAGACTATGGGATGCTGCTAGTCCTCACCTTGTCCCTGCCAGACTATGGGATGCTGCTAATCGTGGCAGTGCCTTGCCCAGAAGAAGACGTTTGTGTACCTTAACTAGTCAGAACAATTTTGCCCACCTCAACCTGCCAGACCCTGAAGAATGCTGCTATTCTTGGCAGTGCCAATGCCAGACCCTGAAGGATGCTGCTATTCTTGGCAGTGCCACTGCCAGACTCTGGGATGCTGCTAGTCCTCACCGTGTCACTGCCAGACTATGGGATGCTGCTAATCTTGGCATTGCCTGGCCCAGAAGAAGACTTTTGTGTACCTTAACCAGTCAGAACCATTTTGCCCACCTCAACCTGCCAAGCCTGAAGGATGCTGCTATTCTTGTCAGTGCCACTGCCAGACTCTGGGATGCTGCTAGTCCTCACCATGCCACTGCCAGACTATGGGATGCTGCTAATCTTGGCAGTACCTGGCCCAGAAGAAGACTTTTGTGTACCTTAACCAGTCAGAACCATTTTGCCCACCTCAACCTGCCAAGCCTGAAGGATGCTGCTATTCTTAGCAGTGCCACTGCCAGACCCTGAAGGGTGCTGCTAATCTTCACTGTGCCACTGCCAGACTCTGAAGGCTGCTGCTGATCTTGGCAGTGCCTTGCCCAGAAGAAGTTTGTGTAACATAACTAGTCAGAACAATTTTGCCCACCTCAACCTGCCAGACCCTGAAGGATGCTGCTATTCTTAGCAGTGCCACTGCCAGACCCTGAAGGATGCTGCTAATTTTCACTGTGCCACTGCCAGACTATGGGATGCTGCTAATCGTGGCAGTGCCTTGCCCAGAAGAAGACGTTTGTGTACCTTAACTAGTCAGAACAATTTTGCCCACCTCAACCTGCCAGACCCTGAAGAATGCTGCTATTCTTGGCAGTGCCACTGCCAGACCCTGAAGGATGTTGCTATTCTTGGCAGTGCCACTGCCAGACTCTGGGATGCTGCTAGTCCTCACCATGCCACTGCCAGACTATGGGATGCTGCTAATCTTGGCAGTGCCTGGCCCAGAAGAAGACGTTTGTGCACCTTAACCAGTCAGAACCATTTTGCCCACCTCAACCTGCCACTGCCAGACCCTGAAGGATGCTGCTACATTCTGCACTGCCAGAAGCATTTTCCACACCTCAACCTGCCACTGCCAGACCCTGAAGGATGCTGCTATTCTTGGCAGTGCCACTGCCAGACTCTGAAGGCTGCTGCTAATCTTGGCAGTGTCTGGCCCAGAAGAAGACGTTTGTGCACCTTGACCAGTTTGAACCATTTTGCCCACCTCAACCTGCCACTGCCAGACCATCAAGGATGCTGCTACATTCTGCACTGTTAGAAGCATTTTCCACACCTCAACCTGCCACTGCCAGACCCTGAAGGATGCTGCTATTCTTGGCAGTGCCACTGCAAGACTCTGGGATGCTGCTAGTCCTCACCGTGTCACTGCCAGACTATGGGATGCTGCTAATCTTGGCAGTGCCTGGCCCAGAAGAAGACTTTTGTGTACCTTAACCAGTCAGAACCATTTTGCCCACCTCAACCTGCCAAGCCTGAAGGATGCTGCTATTCTTAGCAGTGCCACTGCCAGACCCTGAAGGATGCTGCTAATCTTCACTGTGCCACTGCCAGACTATGGGATGCTGCTAGTCCTCACCTTGTCCCTGCCAGACTATGGGATGCTGCTAATCGTGGCAGTGCCTTGCCCAGAAGAAGACGTTTGTGTACCTTAACTAGTCAGAACAATTTTGCCAACCTCAACCTGCCAGACCCTGAAGAATGCTGCTATTCTTAGCAGTGCCACTGCCAGACCCTGAAGGGTGCTGCTAATCTTCACTGTGCCACTGCCAGACTCTGAAGGCTGCTGCTGATCTTGGCAGTGCCTTGCCCAGAAGAAGTTTGTGTAACATAACTAGTCAGAACAATTTTGCCCACCTCAACCTGCCAGACCCTGAAGGATGCTGCTATTCTTAGCAGTGCCACTGCCAGACCCTGAAGGATGCTGCTAATCTTCACTGTGCCACTGCCAGACTATGGGATGCTGCTAATCGTGGCAGTGCCTTGCCCAGAAGAAGACGTTTGTGTACCTTAACTAGTCAGAACAATTTTGCCCACCTCAACCTGCCAGACCCTGAAGAATGCTGCTATTCTTGGCAGTGCCACTGCCAGACCCTGAAGGATGCTGCTATTCTTGGCAGTGCCACTGCCAGACTCTGGGATGCTGCTAGTCCTCACCATGCCACTGCCAGACTATGGGATGCTGCTAATCGTGGCAGTGCCTTGCCCAGAAGAAGACGTTTGTGTACCTTAACTAGTCAGAACAATTTTGCCCACCTCAGCCTGCTAGACCCTGAAGAATGCTGCTATTCTTGGCAGTGCCACTGCCAGACCCTGAAGGATGCTGCTATTCTTGGCAGTGCCACTGCCAGACTCTGGGATGCTGCTAGTCCTCACCGTGTCACTGCCAGACTATGGGATGCTGCTAATCTTGACAGTGCCTGGCCCAGAAGAAGACTTTTGTGTACCTTAACCAGTCAGAACCATTTTGCCCACCTCAACCTGCCAAGCCTGAAGGATACTGCTATTCTTGGCAGTGCCACTGCCAGACTCTGGGATGCTGCTAGTCCTCACCATGCCACTGCCAGACTATGGGATGCTGCTAATCTTGGCAGTGCCTGGCCCAGAAGAAGACTTTTGTGTACCTTAACCAGTCAGAACCATTTTGCCCACCTCAACCTGCCAAGCCTGAAGGATGCTGCTATTCTTAGCAGTGCCACTGCCAGACCCTGAAGGGTGCTGCTAATCTTCACTGTGCCACTGCCAGACTCTGAAGGCTGCTGCTGATCTTGGCAGTGCCTTGCCCAGAAGAAGTTTGTGTAACATAACTAGTCAGAACAATTTTGCCCACCTCAACCTGCCAGACCCTGAAGAATGCTGCTATTCTTGGCAGTGCCACTGCCAGACCCTGAAGGATGCTGCTATTCTTGGCAGTGCCACTGCCAGACTCTGAGATGCTGCTAGTCCTCACCATGCCACTGCCAGACTATGGGATGCTGCTAATCTTGGCAGTGCCTGGCCCAGAAGAAGACGTTTGTGCACCTTAACCAGTCAGAACCATTTTGCCCACCTCAACCTGCCATTGCCAGACCCTGAAGGATGCTGCTACATTCTGCACTGCCAGAAGCATTTTCCACACCTCAACCTGCCACTACCAGACCCTGAAGGATGCTGCTATTCTTGGCAGTGCCACTGCCAGACTCTGGGATGCTGCTAGTCCTCACTGTGTCACTGCCAGACTATGGGATGCTGCTAATCTTGGCAGTGCCTGGCCCAGAAGAAGGCGTTTGTGTACTATAACCAGTCAGAACCATTTTGCCCACCTCACCCTGCCAACGCCAGACCCTGAAGGATGCTGCTATTCTTGGCAGTGCCACTGCCAGACTCTGAAGGCTGCTGCTATTCCTCACCGTGCCACTGCCAGACCCTGAAGGATGTTACTATTCTTGGCAGTGCCACTGCCAGACTCTGAAGGCTGCTAATCTTGGCAGTGCCTGGCCCAGAAGAACTCTTTGGCACAATTGAACTTTCCACTGTTTGAACAAGGATCCACCATACTGTTGCCTGGCAAAGAACTGGAGATGGAGATTCTTCTGTGAGTCTCCAGAATGCCCTTGCACTTTTTCAGGTGTTAGCTCATGGGAACATCAAGCAGCAAGCTCTGCACCCCATGCAATGGACTGCTCTCTTCTGATGAGTACCAAAAAGTACGAAACATACGTAATTTGCGTATGTCAAGAGATGTTCAGCACCGCTCTTAGAGCAATAAAACAAGTGAGAAAAAACATGGAGCATTGGCCTATATTGACGTTACCCGGGAGGCCTGATGCGAGTAAGCAAAAGGACCTCCATGCTGAAGAGCACCTTTCCCAAGAAGAACGTTTTCGCAGTTGCAGTCCTCAAAATTGGACCCAGAAAATGTTTGGGCAGCTTGCTCCACACCATGCGATATCAAGTGAGTGACAGTTTTACAGACAGACCAACTTTGATTTTAGTGTTCAAAATATAGGTAATCGGATTAATGTGGGTACTAAACATATAGTCCTTGAAATAGAAGTATATTTTTGAATGTTGCAGTCAGGCTACACGTAAGTTAATGGAGTGGCAACATTGGGCTATTTTGGGCTACTTTTCCGTTGCTTTTGGGCTTGAAAGTTGTGAAAAAATCTGGCAACACTGGCCAGGAATTCACACCAGAGAAGGCAGAACTGGTTCTGGCTGGGCACAGACACCCTCTGCCTAGAGGATCAAAGGATTTTTGGATACAAATACTGGGGCCCAGAACCCTGAACTTTAGAACTCATCTGGATCAAGAAGACTGCCAAGAAGACGAGCTGGGGAAGCTGTGAGGAGGAACTACCACTTTGCTGTGTGCTTTGCTGGGCTGACCTGCAGTGGCTGCTTCTGTCTTGGGCAGTGAAAGGCCTGGACTGGACTTTCTGCAACCTATTTTGTGAGTCTCTCCAAGGGCTTGAAGTAGAGCTTGCCCCCTGTTCACGAAGTCTCAGGAACAGCAAAGACTTCAAGCTCTTCTGCCCGCAGCACTGGGGACTGTGTGTTTTGTGCTGTATCAGAGGAAAAGCAACTCAATGACGTCTACGACGCCACTGCCGACTCCGTGTCCTGAAGGCACCGCAGAGGGCACCGCCGCAACGCCGCACCGCATCCTTGGTCTCACAGACGCCGCCTATCGACGCCGCCACCGAGCCGCTGCTTGCACCGCGAACTGTGGGCACCGCACTCCGCACCACCTTGCTTCCCGCCGAAGCCTTGGCACCGCAGAGAGCACCGCCACAACGCCGCACCACGACCTTGGTCTCACCGACGACACCTGTTGACGCCGCCACCGAGCCGCTGCTCGCACCGTGGCCTGTGGGCACCGCCTTGCTTCACGAGGACGCCTTGGCCTCCCCGACGCCGCCGCTCCACGCCGAAATAGACGCCGCTGCTTGCACCGTGGTTCTAGGGCACCGCTCGTAAGTCACACGAAGCACCGCCCTCATCCCGCACCGCAGCCTAGGCCCACCGACGCCAGCACCATCGACTCCCGCTCGTCAGCCGACGACAGCGCTTCAGCAACGACGACTCCGCTGCTTGCACCGTGACCTGCTAGCACCGTGACGAGCACCGCCTTCATTTCGCACCGCGACCCTGGTCTCACCGACGGTGCCATCCGACGCTGCCACCGAGCCGCTGCTCGCACCGCGACCTGGGGGCACCGCACGCCGCACCGCTGCACTTCGCACCGCAGCACCCCACGCCTGCCGACGCCGGTGCTCCTGATTCCATCAGAGAGGAGCTCGACCTGCAACGCGAGTGACTTTGAGGGCCTCATCGCCCTGCATTTCTCACAGGTACTGTTTGCGGGTCTTCCCGACACCGTAGCTGGCCCGCGACCCCGCGACCAGCCAGAACTGTTGGATTTGTTGTTCACGACGCCATGGTAGCCCCGGACGGAGCTATCAACATCGAGGAACTTTGTTTGAAACTTATTTTGATAACTGCAGACTTTTTTTTACATATAGTATTGTGGATTTTTGTCGTTTTTGGTCTTGTTTTAATTATATAAAAATATTGGATATTTTTCTAAACTGGTGTGGTGTTCTTTTGTAGTGTGAACACTGTATTACTGTTGGTTATGTGCAAATGCTTTACACACTGCCTCTAAGATAAGCCTGGCTGCTCGTGCCAAGCTACCAAGGGGGTGAGCAGGGGTTATTTTAGACATGTAACTCCCTTATCCTGACTAGAGTGGTGGTTTTTGCCTGGCTTTGGCCCACGCCCTAGCCTACCAAAAATCCAATTTCTAACACTGGTTGTCAGCGGTGAGGATAGGACTTGCGTTTGCACTTGACTTACAGTGATTGGTGTGCACTACTACCATATCGCAGACCATTACGTGCCACATACTAGTCCTTTTTATTTTTGGCCTATTTTTTTGATCTTGCCAGTTTGAACTTGCTACTTCGTCATGCCGGAATCAAGAGCATCATCCGTTGCATCCCTGGAAATTGCCTTTGAGGAGGATAGGTTGGAACTCTACAATGTTAGGGAATTGAAATCCATTTGCAAGAGCCTAAAAGTCCAAGTCAGAGGCCTCACTAGGAAGGACGAACTACTAAAGGCGCTGAGGGCCTGGGTAGCAGCCAGAGATGCAAGTGGGCAATCTGGCGATCTTAGTGGAGAGGCGGAGGGGCCTATTCCTAGGGTGGATGTGCTTTTGGGAGGGGGGGAACCCTTCCGGCCAGGCAGCAGTAGCCTGTCCCCAGAGGAGCTGGAGGACAGGCGGGAAGGAAGGAAGTTCGAGTTGGAAAAGCTCAGGCTAGAAATGGAGGAGAGGAAGATGATATCAGACCATGAACGAGGTCTTAAGGAGCTGGAGCTAAGAAGTAAGCCCGGCTCAGATGGTGGCAGCAACTCGTCAAGACAGGCAGACAGAATCGTGCACATCCCTAAGAATGTGGGCAAGGAATTCAAGAAGGGGGATGACATACAAAGGTGGTTTCAGGGGTACGAGGAAGCAATCCACATGAATGTGGCCTCTCTTCCCTGAAGAAGCGAGGGACACTTTAATAGCTTTGGGTAAGGGGTATCACCTCACCTATCCAGACATGAAGGACGCCCTCCTCACTAAGTATGGTCTTACTCCTGAAAAGTACAGGGATCAGTTCAGGTCCAGTAAGAAGTCTGATGTCAACACTTGGTTGGAATGTGTGGATGTGTTTTTCCGGTCACTGGATGGCTGGGTGAAGGGCAGTAATGTAACAGATTATCAGGGGCTCTACAATTTGATTGCATGGGAGCACTTGTCCAGTCTATGTTTTGCAATTTTGTGCGCCAGCACCTAGTTGATAGTAAGCTGACTGACCTTAGGAAGCTTGCTATGGAGGCGGACCGCTGGGTGAGTACCAGGGTCCACAAGAAAGCATTTGGGGGAGACTCAGCCAAAGGTGGGCAGGGTCCCCAGCAGAAAAGTGGGGGGAACAAGGGTAAAGCACAGGACTTCTCTAAAGGGCCCCAAACTAACACCCAGGGTAAAGGTTCCCATCCCCCGGGAGATAAGAAACAGGGGGTCTCGTCAGGAAAGCCTGCTGAGACCGGCCCCCGCAAATGTTTTGCTTGTGACCAGGTGGGGCAATGAAGGGGGACCCCAGGTGATCCAAGGGGGCACAGCCACCCACTGGTGGGCAGTCCAAGGTGTTGGCTAGTGTAGCGCTTGGGGAGGAGGAGGAGTACCCACAGGAGGGTGGGGACCCCGCAGAAATGACCCTCGTCTCACTAGGGGACAGTGAGATGGTCCCAGGGGCCCAGGTGCCCCCTAACACAAAGAAATACAGCACCTGGGTGACCATCAATGGGAAAAGGGTAGAGGCTCTCCGGGATACTGGAGCCAGTGTGACCTCAGTTCGGTGTCACCTGGTCTCTGAGAGGCAGGTAGTCCCCGGGGCATTCCACCGAGTAATTGCAGTCGACAATTCAGAGCGCCAGTGTCTGGTGGCGCAGGTTCCCTTCGAGTGGGGGGTGGTCTCAGGTCCTTTGAGGGTAGTTGTGAGCCCTTCCATGCCTGTCGATTGTCTGCTCGGTAACGACCTGGAGCAGTCCTTGTGGAAGGATGTTGAGCTCAGGTCCCACTTGGAGATGCTTGGGTTGCCGGAGTGGGCATGCGTGTCCACTCGGTCCATGGCGGCCAGAGAGGGTGATCAGAGGGACCCGGAGCCTGAAACAGTGGCCCAGGTCCCTGCCAAGAGAAAGGGCCGGGGGCGCGGGAAACCGGCCCCCGAAGTTCCCACGGCCCGGGAGGAGGCGGACCTTGAGGGGGACGCCTCGGTGCCTACAGGGGAACAGGTAGCCGAACTGGGGGACATCTCTGAGCTGACCCATTGACAGCAAGAAGGGGGTCTCACCAGGGAGGAATTCTGCCAGGAGCAGAAAGAGTGCCCTTCTCTGGAGGGTCTGCGGCGGCAGGCCGCAGCCCAGGCGATTGGTGATCAGTCCGGGTCACATTGGATCTACTGGGAGAATGATCTCCTGTACAGCAAGCCTAAGGTCGCGGAACCTGGGTCAGCCCATGTGCTGGTGGTACCCCAGCGCTTCCGGACCTTCCTCCTGGGTCTGGCTCACGACGTGCCTTTGGCAGGACATTTGGGGCAGGACAAGACCTGTGACAGGCTTGTCACCCACTTCTTCTGGAGTCAAATGCGAAGGCAGTCGGATGTGCATTGTCGGTCTTGCCAAACTTGCCAGGCAAGTGGCAAGAGTGGGAGGAAGGTCAAAGCTCCTCTCCAACCGTTCCCCGTTGTTGGGACACCCTTTGAAAGGGTAGGGATGGACATTGTGGGGCCACCGGATCCCAAGACAGCCATGGGCAACAGGTACATCCTGGTCTTGGTGGACCATGCCACCCGGTACCCGGAGGCAATCCCTCTCAGGACAACGACGACGCCAGTGGTGGGCCGGGCGTTAATGGGGATCTTTTCCCGCGTGGGGTTCCCCAGAGAGGTGGTTTCTGACAGGGGGACCAACTTCATGTCGAAGTATTTGACATCCCTGTGGAAGGAGTGTGGTGTTACTTACAAGTTCACCACCCCTTACCACCCCCAAGGTAACGGTCTGGTAGAAAGGTTCAACCAGACCTTGAATGGCATGATCAAGGGTCTCACCGAACCCATGAGGCGTAAGTGGGACGTCCTCTTACCGTGCCTTCTCTTTGCGTACCGGGAGGTACCCCAGAAGTCTCTCGGGTTCAGTCCCTTTGTGCTTCTGTACGGGTACCTTGTGCGAGGACCTCTAAGCTTGGTGAAGGAAGGCTGGGAAGCCGCTCCCAGGAAAACCCCCCAGGATGTGTTTAGCTACATGCTGGCCTTCCGAAACCAAAT
Source organism: Calotriton arnoldi (assembly GCA_963921515.1). Classification (NCBI taxonomy): domain Eukaryota; kingdom Metazoa; phylum Chordata; class Amphibia; order Caudata; family Salamandridae; genus Calotriton; species Calotriton arnoldi. Next base: position 2,441,981 of record CAWUFW010001779.1, on the reverse strand, counting down.
TGCTCGCTTCAGGAAACTCGCTCAGGCGAACCTCAAGGCTAGCCAGAAAGAAATGAAGAAGTGGTATGACCAGAATGCCACTCTGGTCGAGTTTCAACCTGGACAAAAAGTGTGGGTTATGGCCCCAGTGGAACCTTGTGCCTTGCAGGACAAGTGGACTGGGCCCTTTGAGGTGGTGGAGCACAAAAGTGAAGTCACCTACCTGGTGGATTTGCAGGCTCCCCAGAACCCTTTACGGGTCCTCCACGTGAACCGCCTCAAGCCCCACTTCGAGAGGTCCGAAGTGAGCATGCTCTTGGCGACGGATGACGGGGAGGAAGCGGAGAGTGAGCCTCTCCCGGACCTCCTGTCTGCCCAAGAGGGGGATGGGTCAGTGGATGGTGTGATCCTCTCCCCGACCCTGACCGCTGAGCAACAGAGCGAGTGTCGCCAGTTGCTGGGGCAGTTTGCTCCGCTGTTCTCCTTGACCCCAGGTATTACTCACTGGTGTACCCACGATGTGGACACCGGTGACAGCCCCCCTGTGAAACATAAGATTTACAGGTTGGCTGACTGGGTCAAAGCCAGCATCAAAGAGGAGGTCTCGAAGATGTTGGCGTTAGGGGTGGTTGAGCCGTCCAGCAGTCCATGGGCCAGCCCCGTGGTCTTGGTCCCGAAGGCTACAGCACCCGGTGCCACACCAGAACTGCGGTTCTGTGTGGACTACTGGGGGCTCAATGCCGTCACTCGGACGGATGCACACCCCATCCCCCGAGCTGATGAGCTCATCGATCGGTTGGGAGCTGCCAAATTCCTTAGTACGTTTGATTTAACGTCGGGGTACTGGCAGATTGCTCTAACCGAGGGGGCCAAGGAAAGATCCGCATTCTCAACCCCGGAAGGACATTACCAGTTCCGTGTGATGCCCTTCGGGTTGAAGAATGCCCCTGCCACCTTTCAGAGGTTGGTCAACCAGGTGTTGGCCGGGCTGGAGGAATTCAGCGCTGCATACCTGGACGACATTGCGGTGTTCAGTTCCAGTTGGGACGAACACCTGCAGCACCTCGGGGAAGTGTTGAAGGTGCTGCAGAAAGCAGGCCTCACGATTAAGGCCAGTAAATGCCAGATCGGGCAGGGTTCGGTGGTGTACTTGGGACACCAGGTAGGGAGCGGCCAGGTGGCGCCCCTGCAGCCCAAGATTTACACCATCCTGGCTTGGGAGCCCCCCAAGACCCAGACAGAGGTGAGGGCCTTCTTAGGACTCACCGGGTACTACAGGAGGTTTGTTAAGGGATATGGCACCATTGTTGCCCCCTTAACGGAGCTGACTTCCAAGAAGCAGCCAAAAAAGGTGATCTGGACTGAGTCCTGCCAAAAGGCATTTGATGCCCTGAAGGCCGCCATGTGCACGGCCCCCGTGCTCAAGGCCCCCGACTTTTCAAAGGAATTTGTCGTGCAGACCGACGCGTCAGAGCATGGAGTGGGAGCAGTGCTCTCACAGCTGAACGAAGAGGGCCTAGACCAGCCTGTAGTCTTCCTTAGCCGGAGACTACTCCCCCGGGAACAGAGGTGGAGTGCCATAGAAAGGGAAGCTTTCTCTGTGGTCTGGGCACTGAAGAAGCTGAGGCCCTACCTGTTTGGGACTCACTTCCGGGTTCAGACCGACCACAGGCCCCTCAGATGGTTAATGCAGATGAGGGGGGAGAATCCAAAACTGCTGAGGTGGTCCATCTCCCTACAGGGAATGGACTTTACGGTGGAACACCACCCTGGCACAGAGCACGCCAACCCAGATGGCCTGTCCAGGTTCTTCCGCCTTAGTGAAGAGAACTCCCAGGCGAGTGGGTAGTTCTCCCTACTTTCAGCTGGAGGGGACATGTGTTAGACTTGGCATCTTTTGGCGTGTTTCCCCTGAGTTTTTGCTTTCTGACCTCCCAGTTTTGACTCTGTTTTTGCTGGCGTAACGTTTCTGCGCACTTTTCGCACAGCTGATCAGTGGTAAAGTGCAGGCGCTCTCTGTGTCAATTGTGATATGGATTGGTGTTTCCATGATTGGATATTTGATTTACTTGTTAGTCCCTAGTAAAGTGCACTGAGTGTGCCAGGGCCTGTGAATCAAATGCTACTTGTGGGCCTGCAGCACTGATTGTGCCACCCTAGTGAGTAGCCCTGAAAAGGTACCTCAGACCTGCCATTGCAGAGTCTGCGCGCAGTTTGTAACTGCCATGTCGACTTGGCCAGTGCACACACTTGCCAGTCCCTAACCTTCCCTTTTCTTACATGTCAGGCACCCCTAAGGTAGGTAGTGGGACGGGTATGCCCAGACGTGGGTCCCGTGCTCTCCATGCCACTGGAATCAAGCTATCCTGGCTGAAGAGGGGTGAAACCCCGAAACCGGTCCTAGGATGCTTGTTTCCAGTCCAGGGAGGACCTGGCTTGGCAGTTCGGGCTGGACTGTTCCCATGAGGCACAGGGTCAAGACTGATTTGCATATGGCTGGGTCCAAACTGGATTGGCATGGTGAGCAAAAAAACGATGGATTTAGGCCCAGATCTCTGTACTGGGGTGAATGTATGACTTTGTTCTGCATTCTGTCCATCAACTGTTGTTTTTGCACCCCTAAGGTAGGCCCAAGGTACCCCTGTGGGCAGGGTGCAGTGTATGGGAAAGGCAGGACATGCCCAGGTGTGTGTGGCATGTCCTGATAGTGAATAACAGCCAATTTCGTTTTTCACTATTGCAAGGCTATCTGTTCTTATAGGCCAGAATGGGCAGTTTGATTATAACATCTTATAATCCTAAACTGACCCAGGGAACAAGGTAGAAATTCGAGTTTAGTATCCCTGAACTCAGAATGTTAAAATACATCTTTTAGTGAAGGTGATTTTTACATTCTGTGTTTGAAAATACCACTTTTAGAAAGTAAGTATTTTCTTGCTCAGTCATCCTGTGTGCCTCTGCTGGAATGTGGATTGCCTGTCTGGGTTTTAGATGACAGAAGGCTTGGGAGCAGGAGGGCTCCAGATAGTCTAGGTAGGGTCAGGAAAGGGCTGAATAGACCTGGGCTGCAATGGGGGAAGGGGGAGGAGATTTCCTTGCACCTCAAAGGGCCTGGTCTGCCTCTGACAATGCCGTCTCCACCTCCTGCCAGGAATTCACACCAGAGACGGCAGAACTGGTTCTGGCTGGGCACAGACACCCTCTGCCTAGAGGATCAAAGGATTTTTGGATACAAATACTGGGGCCCAGACCCCTGAACTTTAGAACTCATCTGGATCAAGAAGACTGCCAAGAAGAAGAGCTGGAGAAGCTGTGAGGAGGAACTACCACTTTGCTGTGTGCTTTGCTGGGCTGACCTGCAGTGGCTGCTTCTGTCTTGGGCAGTGAAAGGCCTGGACTGGACTTTCTGCAACCTATTTTGTGAGTCTCTCCAAGGGCTTGAAGTAGAGCTTGCCCCCTGTTCACGAAGTCTCAGGAACAGCAAAGACTTCAAGCTCTTCTGCCCGCAGCACTGGGGACTGTGTGTTTTGTGCGGTATCAGAGGAAAAGCAACTCAACGACGTCTACGACGCCACTGCTGACTCCGTGTCCTGAAGGCACCGCAGAGGGCACCGCCGCACCGCAACCTTGGTCTCACCGACGACGCCTGTCTACGCCGCCACTGAGCCGCTGCTTGCACCGCGACCTGTGGGCACCGCACTCCGCCTCGCTTCACGCCAAAGCCTTGGCACCGCAGAGAGCACCGCCGCACCGCGACCTTGGTCTCACCGACGACGCCTGTTGACGCCGCCACCGAGCCGCTGCTCGCGCCGCGACCTGTGGGCACCGCACTCCACACCGCCTTGTTTCACGAGGACGCCTTGGCCTCCCCGACGCCGCCGCTCCACGCCGAAATAGACGGCGCTGCTTGCACCGTGGTTCGAGGGCACCGCTCGTAAGTCACATGAAGCACCGCCCTCATCCCGCACCGCAGCCTTGGCCCACCGACGCCGGCACCATCGACTCCCGCTCGTCAGCCGACGACAGCGCTTCAGCAACAACGACGACGCTGCTTGCACCGTGACCTGCTAGCACCGTGACGAGCACCGCCTTCATCTCGCACCGCGACCCTGGTCTCACCGACGGCGCCATCCGACGCTGCCACCGAGCCGCTGCTCGCACCGTGACCTGGGGGCACCGCACGCCGCACCGCTGCACTTCGCACCGCAGCACCCGACGCCTGCCAACGCCGGCGCTCCTGATTCCATCTGAGAGGAGCTCGACCTGCAACGCGAGTGACTTTGAGGGCCTCATCGCCCTGCATTTCTCACAGGTACTGTTTGCGGGTCTTCCCGACACCGTAGCTGGCCCGCGACCCCGCGACCAGCCAGAACTGTTGGATTTGTTGTTCACGACGCCATGGTAGCCCCGGATGGAGCTATCGACATCGAGGAACTTTGTTTGAAACTTATTTTGATAACTGCAGACTTTTTTTTACATATAGTATTGTGGATTTTTGTCGTTTTTGGTCTTGTTTTAATTTTTTTTAAATATTGGATATTTTTCTAAACTGGTGTGGTGTCCTTTTGTAGTGTGAACACTGTATTACTGTTGGTTATGTGCAAATGCTTTACACACTGCCTCTAAGATAAGCCTAGCTGCTCGTGCCAAGCTACCAAGCGGGTGAGCAGGGGTTACTTTAGACGTGTAACTGCCTTATCCTGACTAGAGTGGTGGTTTTTGCCTGGCTTTGGCCCACGCCCTAGCCTACCAAAAATCCCATTTCTAACAGTGTTCATTTGGGTAGAAATCAGTTCTGATTAGTAAAGAGAACCCCCAACCATGGTATTAAGTTTTAAATTCTGAGTTTGTGTTTCTCCAGACCAATCTCAATTAAACTATATTGCCTACTAGTATGGTTATCATGTGACTCCTACACTTGTAGTCCTTGGTCTTCTGTAACATTTCCTATACAGTGATTTACACACGTATAATTGATTGTCTCTGTGTAATGTGTGTGATATAAAGTGCTCTGACACCCTACACTGGCATGAGTGGCTCTGTAAATCAAATGAAATGCCTCTGAGAGAGAGTGTGGTTATGGAAACTTGAGTGGCACTGTTAAAGGGTGGTAGTGAGGGAATCCGTGGCAGAGGTGGTCATTGGGGGCACCAACAAACATTTTAAAAAAAACATTGTTGCACAGGGCACCACCAGCGCTAAAGCCGGCCCTGCCCTTGAGGCCAGTCCGCCTCACCCATTGGTACCTCCATTTTCCTTGTTTCCGCAGTAGTAGCTGCAACTCACCAGGGATTGGCAATGTAGGATTTGCACGCACACCAAACTAAGTTCACAAACTTCACAGTCTCTCTGCTTCATGCACAAGCACTTTTAACATGTGCGGCCTGCTTTGGGGCTGCTGGAATTGTGCAGCAAAGGAGGACAAAATTATGCTGCAGTGTTGACTAAATTATGCAGCAAAAAGGCTGCAGCGTAATGCAGTATATTTTCTGGTACTTTATTATTTTGACATTTTTACACGTTAACAGTGTCTGGAAAGATTTTGCCTTATTAGTACCAGTGTAACATACAAATGCAGCAGTGAGAAAGGTGATCAGTCAACCTTTGCAAAGGGACGTCCACTTTGCAGCAACACAAGTCAAATTTTGTAGTAACGTTTAATCCGTTTGAGCTACAAACAATTTATTAGTTAAAATTGTCAGATTATGCAGCAGATGTATTATGTGACAAATATGGCTGAGCCATAATTCTATAGAAAACATGTGCAAACTAGGATATTTTGACATTCATGTTTGAACTGCTCTTGTGGTAAAAATGGAGGAGAAGCGCTGATGACAGAAACTCCATGGCTCGGAGACAAATGGCTTGTGCTTCCACTTTTAAGCGCATTTGGGACATTCTGTGATTGGAAACATATCCCACTTTGTGAATGTATTTTATGTCAGTAACCCATATTAAACCTTAAATAATTATATGTATCTATTGGTTGAATTAAATGACATAATAAACTGAAACTGGTCAGTGAAATGCCAAACAAATACTAAAAATTGGGATGTTTTGCACATTCTGGCTACACCTCTGACTCCGCCCACTGATCCAATCTTCGGGTTATTCCTGCCCTCTGATTCTCCGCCCACAGTTCCCCTTCTATTTTTTCCCCACTTTGACCACTGGTCACAACTTAGGGTTACCCCATCTTTTATGTAGCCAAGCACTACTCTGGCCCACACCACCTACAATTAGGGGGAATCATGGGGCTCCGTGATCACACACTGCACACAGAGACCTGGTGAGCACTCTTCGTGCTGGGGTACAGGTAAAAAGGCCTGTGCCCCACCCACTGGTCAGGTCATGGGAATGACAGCCACCTGAGTTAACAGCAGTACTACTTTGGGTAAACCCATATTGTCCAACAGAGCTTAACGCTACGTTGGTGAGCATCAGACAAATGCACGTAGAGCACCTGACGTGGGACTCGTGGTTTGAGTGTCCTGCACAAAATGTGCTGAGATTGTCAGAATGAGAAAATGAGGAGCAGTATGTCACATGCCCTATGCAAGCTTCCCAGCCTGTGCATGGGCAAAGACTAGGTTCACACCGGTCGTGTGAATCGGGTAACCAGAGGTCTGCCACAACCACCAATCCCCTTGCAGCCTCTAAGCCCTCCTTATCTTGTCCTACAAGATCATGGGCAACCAGTTTGTGGCAGAATCAGCCATCATCTCCACAACTGGCAGTCCATAACATCAGACAGGGTTTGCAGATAATTCGAAGGGGCTACTCCCATCCGTTCGAATCCTCCCCTCCCGCTTTGCCTCCATCCCACGATTGGCTGACGAATGATCACTTATCCTTGCTCCGTGATGAAGTCACAGATCTTTTGGGCAAGGAGCCATAGAGAGGGCTCCAGTGTCAGAAGTAGGCAGTGGTTGCTATTCCTGCTACTTTGAGTCCCAAAAAGAACAAGGGACTTCGCCCTATTTTAGATCTGAGAACCCTCAACCTATTCCTCAGGAAGTTGTTCAAGATGCTCACTTTGGCTCAGCTATTGTCTGCCCTAGACCCAGGAGACTGGATGGTAGCTTTGAACTTGCAGGACGCCTATTTTCATATTCCTGTCCCACCTGCCTATTGCCGCTATCTGCGGTAGGTCACAAGCACTTGCAATTCATTGCACTCCCCTTTGGCCTTACTAGCGCCCCTCGGGTGTTAACCAAGGTGATGGCGGTGGACGCCCCCTTTATCTCGACGACTGGCTGCTGAACGCGGGATTGCCCTAGGTGGTCGTCTCCCACCTACAGACTATGACAAACCTTCTGCGTTCGCTGGGGTTCACGATCAATGTGCCAAAGTAACACCTGACTCCCTGTCAGGTGCTTCCTTTCATCTGAGCTCTTCTGGACCTAGTGCAGTTTTGGGCTTATTCTCCCAAGGAGTGAGCCCAGGATATTCAGGCTATGGCACTGTTTCAGCCTGTATCCTGGATTTCAGTAGGAAGGACTCTGAAGCTGCTGGACCTCATGGCCTCTTGCCTCCTGCTAGTGACACATGCCCGATGGCATATGTGGGCTGCAGTGGGACCTGAAGTTCCGGTGGGCGCAGCATCAGGGGAATCTCTCCGACATGGTCCAGATCTCAGAGGGAGCTGCAAAGGACCTGCAGTGGTGTTTAATGTACCGCGATTGGGTCAGAGGCAGAACTCTCACCCTTCTCCAACCAGATCTAACAGTAGTGACAAATTAGTCACTCCTGGGATGGGGCGGCCATCTTGGAGAGGTGGAGATCAGAGGTCTCCAGCTGAATCCGGACTCCTCATAAACATGCTGAAGCTTCAAGCAATCCGATTGGCATTGAAAGCTTTTTACCCTCCATCAAGGAAAGGTTAGTAAAAGTGTTCACAGAAAACACCACAGCCATGTGGTACTGCAACAAACAGGGCGGGGTGGGTCGTGGACCCTTTGTCAAGAGGGCATAACCCTGGTGTTTCAACATTTGGCAGGTTCTCTGAATGCCAGAGGACAAACTCAGCAGTCTGACTAGTGGATCAAGAATGGCGTCTCCATCCGGAGGTGGCTCAAGGTCTCTTTAAGCAGTGGAGATGGCCTTGGTTATACCCATTTGCCTCTGCCAAGAACATGCAATGTCAGCAGTTTTGTGCGCAGGAGTTTCCACGGCGGCTCTCGCTTTGAGACGCTTTTCGTCTCGAGTGGAGCTCAGGCCTCCTGTACGCCTATCCACCCCTACCACTTCTGCCCAGAGTTCTCAAGAAGATCAGGAACGATCAGGCCCAAGTCATCCTTGTGGCTCTGGACTGGGCATGGAGAGTTTGGTATCCCGAGCTTTTCATAGTATGAGCATCAATCCTACGATTAGGATGCGCCTTCGCTAGGATCTTCTGTCACCGCGGCAGTCGAGGGTCTTCCACCTGAACCTGTCAACTCTATTCCTTCTTGCGTGGAGATTGAGCGGTGACAGTTGACAGATTTCAGCCTTCCCCCCCGAAGTCTCTAATGTTATCCTGGCAGCCAGGCGTCCTTCCGCCAAGACGGTGCACGCCTGCTAGTGGCAAAAATTTGTATTATATTGTACAGAAAAGTCTATTGGCCCTCTTTCTGCTTCCCTTTCTGATGTCCTTTTTATTCTTACCCTTGCCCAGCAGGGCTCTGCTCTGGGCAATCTAAAGGGCTATGTTTCTGCTCTGTCTACTTTTTTGCAACTGTCTGACCAACCCTTTTTTAAGTTCCCTATTGTAAATAGGTTTCTTAAGGGTCTTGTAAATATGTTTCCACCCTCTCCTTTCATTATGCCTCAGTGGGACCTTAATTTGGTTGTCACTTTCTTAATGTGTGCTCCATTCGAGCCTCTTCATAATTGTCCCCTCCAGCTGCTCACCTTCAAGCCAACCTTTCTCGTGGCAATAACATCTGCCCGAAGGGTAAGTGAACTGCAGGCTTTATCACCCAAGCCTCCATTCCTGTCTGTGTTTCCAGACAAACTGGTGCTTCACACTAGGGCATATTTCTTGCCGAAAGTTGTTAAACCATTCCACGTGGGCCAATCCGTCACCTTGCCCACTTTATATGTTCCTCCACATCCCTCAAAAGAAGAGGAGCGACTCTGCCATCTGGACCCAAAAAGAGCATCGTCATTCCACCTTGATCACACACAAGAATTTTGGTTGGATGACCAACTCTTCATGGGGGTATGTTGGAGTGAAGAAGGGTCTGGCGGTACCGAAGCAAACCATTTCACGCTGGGTCATTCTCTGGATAAAAACCTGCTACGCAGTAGTCAAGAAGTAGCCCCCAGAGGGCTTAAGGGCTCATTCCACCAGGGCTAAAGCTGCTGCCACTTCATTAGCATGTGGAGTCCCAGTCCTGGAAATCTGCCACGCAGCAACGTGGGTGTCTCTGCACACATGTACCAAACACTATTGCCTGGATAGTTAGGTCTGCAGGAATGGGCACTTCGCCTGTTCGGTCCTGCAGGACTTTAGTTTAGAATTTGTCTGCAGCCCACCACAGTGGATGGTATTGCTTGGGTATCTATTCAAACGTGAAGAATCTGCGACTAGATGTCTTTATCAGATGATCAAGTTACTTACCTTCGGTAACACATTATCTGGTAGAGATACATCTAGCCGCAGATTCCCGTTCAGGGCCCAAGTTTGGCACACCAGTGTCAGTGCATTTCATGGCTCCATGCTCCTGGTGTGGAAAGTCGTGAAAAGTAACTGACCTCAGTGCGCCGAGGTGGCACCTATATGGGTGATGCGATTGTCGCTCCAGGCGCCGACGACTCTACGTGGGGCCAGCCGACGCCACCTGCCGGCGTGCAGGGGTACTGCTCACGCAGGGGTTCTTCCGGGTCCAGTCTGACGCCTGGGGAATGGGAGGGGTGGGGAATCTGAGGCTAGATCTTGACTCTACCAGACAAAGCGTTACCGAAGGTAAGTAACTTGTTAGATTGGTACAAGTCTTCTATAGCAAGCTTTCCAATCTCAACATGCCTGGGAGTATCAGATGTTAGTGTCTTGCCCTAACATTTGACTCTCTGCAGAGGATTTCAAACAAAACGCCTCATCCTCTTTCTCCTGCAGAATTTGTTATATTCTCATTTACATTTGTTCCTTACAGCAAGGATAAAAACTGAGTAGTTTCTCCTTTCTCCTACTTGGTTGTTTAAATAGTTTGACATGGACATTGAAATTTCAAAACCTGACTCTTTCACAAGGGCTCTCTCCATGTACCATCATTTACAAGTCATAACTGGTATAAAAAAGAAGGCCTACACATATGCAAACAGAGTACTTGTTTCCATGATAAAGCTACCATGCTGTTAACAATCACATCATGGCATTACTAATAGCCACATTGGCTTGAGTAAACTCTGTTAGAGAAGTGCTGGAAAAAAAACATGTACTAGATCTGGGTCTGTCAGAGCAGGATCCTCCACTGTTATTCAGCTGACAACATTACAGTTGAATTAAATATTTTGCATTTTTTCCTGGGTATGGAAAGGAACATTCCTGCAGCATACGCTATCCTTCTGAATCCAAATAACTGACTAACCTATCCACCACTCAAATTACTTTCATATTTCACTATACTAATTCAACACTAATCCTTCTTGGGTTCCGGAGTAGCGTGCTACTCACCAAAAAAGCGCTTCGACGCCTCGTCCGGGGTAGTAAGCGATATATAAATGCAATTACAATACAATACATGGAGACTGCGCCAGGGACTTTCAACCCCACAGCAAGAATTTCATTTGGTAATTGTGCGCGCAACAGTTTGAACGTTCCATTGGGATGAATTCGAGACAGGCTTGGGATGATTAAATGATTTAATTTGTTTCATTTGAATGACTTTATATAACACTTTCACCACGGGGCTATGCAAGAAAACAGCATTGTTAAAAGAAAGTGAAACTTCATTCGGGAAAATACAAAAAAAATGCACTTAAGAAGTACTACATAAACAAATGTTGGGTGATGCCATAGACAGAGTTCTACAGTTCCATTGTTTAGTGGCCAGTGAAGAGGAAGCACAGAAGTACTGAGCATGGTGGGACAAGAAGAAATGGGTGCTGGAGGACGCAGAGCGAAGAGCATCGGAAGGCACGTAGAGGGTATCAGCAAAACAGAGATGGAGAAGGACAGGAGGACATTTGAAAGTGATTCAGATAAAACAAAATAAGAGAAGGCAGTGAAAATAAGTCAATAGAGAAACAAGGGAGGAGAAAAAGGAAGCAGGAGGACGTAGGTGGGAAAGGAGATGAATGGACAGCTTGAAGTGTGTGGATGACAAGTGGGTTGTAAAAGCGTGAGGTTTGAACTTAGGGCAGTGAGAGAGTGACTGGAGGAGACATGCCGTGATGGTCTGAAGCGCATCTTTCATGATAATTCAATAAGCTGTGATCCCTCTACAAGAAAATGCGGCCACAGGACCGTCATTAAGAGGATGCAGAAGGGAGGGATTGCCCCATGGTCCACGTTCCCCTTCCTCATCCCAGTCCATATGTATGAGGTAACCCAACTTCTCAGAGAGGGAACTTGCTGTTGCTAATGAACTCGTGACCCCGACTACCCTACTTCAGTTGTATAACTCCCTCAGCACCCCAGCATCAATGGCCAGTTCTGCACTGAAGCCACTGGCTAGCTGCTTTACCGGCGTCACCACAAATAGCCACAAGAGGGCGCTAGATTACAACAAAAGGCCTTAAATATTAACCTCGTTGCACCCTTTGAGTGGGCAATGTAAAAAATCTCAGAAAACCATTGGGGTTTACTTGTTTTCTGCTTGCCAAATGTTTGCATTTTTACACGTGCAAGAACAGTTGAAAATGTGGATCTAACTCGTTTGTGGGTATGGGCTGTGTGATGATGTGGCTTCACAGGGGTGCAGTGACAAGTTGAGCACCGGTAAGTGAGGAGACATGCACAGTGATACACTGGTCTGGACCGGAAGTCCCGTGCGACCCCGGCCCCTTTATTTAAGCTCTCTGGCCACGCCTGGCCAGAGAGTGATACATAGTGTGTGGGTTCTTCCGGGCCAGGCCCGGGTACGGACATGAGCAACTAGACCGCTACATCCCATCCCAACTCAGTTTTCAACATAACAAAACCTCACAGTTTAACACACAAAGTCTGCAAGTCTCTGGTTCGGCCTAGGGTTCGGCCTTAGGTCATATCGCCGTTGTCTCACCCTTTGGCTCACCCCTGGACTGGCTACTTCCGACCTTTCGGGACTGGGTGTTTGTTCTCTTTCCAGCCCCAAGGGTGTCGACGGTAGTTCCCTCGCTCTCTCTCCCACCAGGCACGGAGCCGGCCACTCGTTGGCGACATTGCCATCTGTTGGTCGGTTGTCATTGGTCATGTTAGTCTCAGGAGCGGGCACCATCTTGAACCACGATACATTCCTGGTAATTGTCTCTCCTCCCTTCTTCGCAGTGACCGCTGTGCCCCGGGTCTTCACCACGGTCCACAGACCGGGTTCGTAGGCAGTACGGAATTTTCCTCCACCGCGACGGTTTCTTACTAGAACAGTGCGCCCTGGCATTATTACTCGAGGTCGTGCCCTCCTCTGCTTACTGGCTTTTTCGTTGGTCAGGGACCTCCTCGTTTGAGTGCCGACAGGATCGTATGGTTCTGGCACCCAATTATCCGCCATGGGAAGAGTGTCCCGCCTGGGCCCAGCTAGCATCAGCGCCCACGGGGACCGCTGGGTGGTGCAGTGTGGGGTGCTTCGATATTCCCGCAGGAACCTCTGGAGTGCTACCTCAGGATCTGCCTGATCGGCAACAGTTATTCGGAACACTTTATTTAAAGTCCGCATGAATCGTTCTACTTCGCCGTTGGCTTGTGGCCATTGTGGCGTGATGCGGTGATGTTTCACCCCCAGGTGGGTCAGGAGATCTTTGAATTCTTTTCCTTGGAACGGTGGACCGTTGTCCGTCTTGATCACTTGTGGTAGCCCGAAGAGGGCGAACGCCTTTTCCAATACTGGCTGCAGATAGTTGAAAACCGTGGACGGGAGGACCTCCACGATAGGGTACTTAGTGTAGCTGTCAATGAGGACGGCTGTCACCCCTTCCGTCTGGAACGCTCCCAAAGTCCAGGCTCACCCATGACCACGGTGATGGGGCTGGCTCTTCAGTTATTACTGGAGCTGGGGCTTCTGGACTACTGGTGAGTTGGCATGCCCGACAGCTCCGGACGACGGTGTCTACAGCTTCTTCGAGCCCGGGGAACCACACTTTTCCCTCATTCGGGACTTCATCCTCCCGGTCCCTTGGTGGCCTTCATGCGCTAGGATGGTGGCCCTTTCTTGAAGGCTCGCTGGTACCACGATCCGTGACCCTCTCAGCACTACTCCACTGTTAGCGGCGCTCAGCTCTTCACGGACCCTCCAGACTTTTCCCAGCCTGGCTCGATCTATCTCGTTCCACCCACAGGTGTCGTGAAGAAAGTGTTCCCAGGACCCCTTCCTCAGTGCTTCCGCTACGCGTTGAAGGACCACATCGGTCTCAGTGTGTGTCTTGATCTCGTCGGTGGTGAGAGCTTTCGGACAGGCCCACTGGGAAATCATATTTATATAGTCTTCCGTTTGTCGCTCCTGCTCGGCGTCTCCGTCAGAGGATCCTGAAGGGTGGCGCGAGAGGTAGTCCGCCGGGTTTCTCGCCCCGGGCTTGTATACTAGATCCAGCTGATAATGCTGCAGTTGTATGGCCCATCGTTCAATCCTGGGTGGTGGGTGCGGTGAGGTCCCTTTGAACAGGGACAGCAGTGGCTGGTGATCCGTTATCACCCGGAAAGGATGTCCGCTGAGGTATAGATGAAAGTGGTTGCACGCCCACTTGATGGCAAGCGCCTCCCGTTCAATCTGTGAGTATCTGGTTTCGGTGGGAGTAAGTGCCTTGCTCGCAAAAGCCAGTGGGACCCATTTGCCTGGCTCAGCCTCTTGTGCCAACAGTGCCCCCAGACCGACAGGACTGGCATCGACGGTTAGCTCAGTTGCTTTGGAGGTGTCGAAGTAGGCCATGGTCGTCTTTTCCAGCAGTGCTGATTTCACTGTGCGAAACGCCTCTTCTTCCTCATGTCCCCACTTCCACATGACATCCTTCTTTGTTAGCACCCGCAAGGGTTCGGCTAGGGTAGCGAGGTTAGGTATAAACCGCCCGCAGTATGTTGCCATCCCCAGGAAACTTCTCACTTCTGACGCCGTCGTGGGGGCCGGGGCACGCAGGATGGCTTGTGACTTCTGGGGGTCTACCTTCACGCCTTCCTGGTTGAACACGTAGCCGAAGAATTCAATCGACTTTTTGAAAAACTGACACTTGTCCTTGTGGAGGGTCACCCCCTGATCAGCGAGGCGTTGGAGCGTAGCCCGAAGGTGCCGGTGGTGTTCTTCAATTGTCGCTGAGTGTATCAGTATGTCATCGCTGACATTTAGTACCCCGTGGAGGCCTGACAACACTTCTTTTACGGCGTTTTGGAAGATCTCCGCCGCTGATGAGATCCCGAAGTTCAGCCTTTTATAGCGCCGTAGCCCCAGGTGCGTCGAGAAAGTCGTGATGTAGCGACTCTCTTCGGCTAACTTCAGTTGGTGATAGCCGGCGTTGAGATCCAATTTGGAAAACCAGCGGGATCCGTTAAGGTCTGCCAGAATATCATCTACGGTCGGCGTAAGGTGTCTCTCCCGCTTTATTGCTCGGTTGGGCATGCGCATATCAATGCAGAGCCGGATTTTCCCAGGCTGCTTTGGTTTTTCCGCTATTACCATCGGTGAAACCCACGGAGTCGGTCCGGTGACCTTCTCTATGACGCCTTGTTGCTCGAGTTTTTGTAATTCCTGTTCAACTAGCGGTCGGAGATGAAAAGGTATACGCCGATGTCTTAAGGCTACTGGCGTTACTGCCTTATCAATGTGGAGTTTCACGGGTGGTCTCTTCATGCTCCCAAGACCGTTGAACAACTGGGGAAACAGCTCGAGGATGTCCTCGGTTTGTAGTGTCCTGACGGCGTTGGCGAAGGTCACCAGACCTAGATCTTCCGCGGTGTGGCTCCCTATTAGGATGTCCGCCTCTCTGTCAACCACGTGGAACGTCGTGGTGATCTCGTGGTCGTCTGATTTCACCCGGACTGTCATCTTGCCTTTCAGGGGTAGTGGTGTCCGGCTGCCGTATGTGAGAATCTTCACTTGGGACGGTGATAGCCCAGGCCTGGGGTTGAGCTGTTTGTACTGCTGGCATCCCATGACATTGACGGATGCCCCTGTGTCAATGAGCGCAGTTACGGGTGACCCTGCAATCTCTATAGCGCATGTTGGCTGAGGTCGCCGTCTCCGCTTGAGATCGCTGGCAAAAGAGATTAGATAGCATTCGTCTTCGGTGGACGAGTCTTCAAGGTATTGCCTGTGCTGCGTTGGCGGCTTACTACCCCTCGGGGCTTCAGCGTCCTCCAGTGTGAGGTGCCTCACCGTTCTGGACAGAGGTTTTCGGCCTAGTGCTCCTCTGCTTCTCATTCCTCCTCTGCATACACTTGCGAAGTGGTTGGGGATGCCGCATTTCGAGCACACCTTGCCCCGCGCTGGGCACTCTTCTGGTGGGTGTTCCTCCTTCCCACAGTATCCGCACTGTGATCTCCGTGTGCTTCTATTCGGCCATCGCCCTCGGGTACTTCTCTGCTGTGTGCGCACTGCATCTACTTTCTCAACCTTCACCGTTGTCGGTTGCTCTACCTGTTGGGTAAGGGCGGCGTCCATCACTGTCGCCCTGGCTTCCGACAGGTCATGTGATCGTGCCAGGACCAGTATGTCTTCCAGAGAGATGCGTGGTTGACGGAGGATGAGGGTCCGCAGAGTTTTATTGCGACATCCTTGAATTACTTGCGCACGAACCTCCTTGGTCTGGTCATCTTCCGTGCACGTACTGGCCAGTTCCCTCAATCTTGCATGGAATGCGTCCATCGACTCCCCTTCCCTTTGGCGCGCTTGCCGGAGTTTAAAGCGTTCATAATCCGGGTTTAGCTGGGGGTCGAAGTGAGCATTCAGGGCCCTTACCGCCGCCTCGTAGTCCGTCGGTGCTCCTGTGTCTGGCAGGTGCGCGAACAATTTATATATCTCATCACCTGCGAAATGGAGTAATAGCGACCGCTTCACGGCTCCGTCCGTTTCTCTCGTGGCGATGAAATAATTGTTCAATCTGCCAATCCAGACTGTCCACCTGGGTGACGCTGTGGCGGGGTCGATCAGTTCACTGAATGGGGGTAGTGCACTAATCTGAGAGTGTGGGGACACTGGTAGCATTGCAGGGAGCGCCGGCTGCGGGGCTGCTTGTTGATCTGCTGGAGCTGCCTGGATAGACATGGTCGTCCTTGCCGCGTGAACTCACTGTTGCTGCGCCACTTGCCCTTCCTCGTGGCTGAGACAGGCGCTAGATTACACCCCCTGCCCTCTGTCTGGGGATGTGTATTCAGCCTCCTCTTCTCTCCCCCTCAGGTGGGTGCAGTTGTCAATGCCTGGTGTTCCACACCGGGTCCAGGCTGCTCTTGTCCCTTCTCCCAGCTTGTGGGTGGCCGAGTTGTGTGTTCTGTCGTGCCTCCTGAGTTCCCCTAGGTGGCGCTGTGGAGGATTGCTGCCTGGCGAACGGGCGAATGCTGCTGCGCATGCGCGCACGTCGTGAATGAGCGCGAGCTCTACCGGGATGCGGCCGGGAGTCACAGCGCTGTTGGCAGTGTCGGGGAGGCTGCGGGGACGGGCAGACGCCAGTAGCGGTTCCGGTACCTGAAAGGCGCTGCAGAGCGCTGCCGGACACCGCGCGTCGAGGATGGCACTGGGGCTGCGCGTCGTCTCCTGTCGAGCTCCACCAGGCCGATGGGCTGGGAGCACAGCAACGCTGCACCGGTGGGGCGGGCCGTGATTCCGGACCCCCACCCTCGTCGCCAATGTGATGATGTGGCTTCACAGGGGTGCAGTGACAAGTTGAGCACCGGTAAGTGAGGAGACATGCACAGTGATACACTGGTCTGGACCGGAAGTCCCGTGCGACCCCGGCCCCTTTATTTAAGCTCTCTGGCCACGCCTGGCCAGAGAGTGATACATAGTGTGTGGGTTCTTCCGGGCCAGGCCCGGGTACGGACATGAGCAACTAGACCGCTACAGGCTGGTCAGAAGGAGGGACAAGATAAAGAAAAGGGAAGAATGGGTAGAGGGTGAGTGGAAGGGGACTGAAAGAGGGTCGTCACGGTGGCCATGGAGGTGTGACATGGAATATCCAGAGAATGAAATCTTGACCCGGACTGCTCTACTCCAGTATCCCTCAGCGCCCCCGCAACCACGTCAAGTTAGTTCAAGCCATTACTAGAGCGAGCTAGATTACCGGCGTCACCACACATGGCCGAGAGAGGGCGCCAGATTACAACAAATTTCCTACAAATTTAACCACGTTGTACGGTTTTAGAGGACAATGTCAATTTCTCAGGAAACCACTGTAGTTTTCTTGCTTTCTGCTTGCCAAATGTCTACATTTTCCGGAATTTACAAGAACAGTTGAATATGCGGATCTAAGTAGTTTGTGAAAATGGAGTGGTCAGAAGGAGGGGGAGAAGGGAAGGGTGGCTAAAAGGTATGTGGGAGAGGTAGAGGGGGCTGAAAGCAGGTTAAAACTGCCGCTATGGTAGGTGGAGAGGAAAGTTATCCAGTGACATGGATTATCCAGAAAATTCTCTTTGATTCTCCAGCAGCACCAACGCTCTCGCAATTTAAACTCTTATGGTAAGCGTTGAAATGCCTTTCACGGGCCGTGCTCCTCAAGGAAGGTGGGTCCAATCTCCCTCTTGGCCTGCTCTGCCCCTCAATTCTTTCTAGGTGGGGTTTGTCTGGGATTATTCCAGGTGACAAAGAGTCTGCAGTGAGCAGCTGTTCAGATGATAAGGCCTACCCGAGGAGACTTCTCAGAGAGAAAGGTGGGGTAGGCCAGCTGCTCTGTGGTTTTCGTATTTCCAGCCAGTCCTTGCTCATGATTTTTCCCTGGTTCTCAATGGTTCTGACTGCCTTATAGGTCCACCCCATTGAAGTTACAAGTTCTATTTAGTAACAAACTTTTTGGTAGTCATTACTTTTGCTAGAAGACTGGTTTAGTTACGCTTCCTGTTTTGTAAGGAAGCTTTCTGGATTGTCGGGGTCAACCCTTTGATTCATAGAACAAATTCTGTGCTCAAGGTCAAAGATGCTGCCATCCTTTCACAAGCATCGGGATTTTACCTCGCCTTCTCATTTCCTACTGTGAGCCTCTCCTCAGCATTGTCCAACTATCTTGAACGTTCTGCCCTCTTTCAGACAGTCAGAAGGCCACTTTGTTACATTTGGGGCTTCAGGTTTCGGGCAAAGGCTTCTGCAGTCATACGTGCGAGGCTCTGGCCTAGCTCTCCCGTGCCAGACGGTATTTACGGGTAACCCACGAGGGGAATGCTGCCAACCAGTGCTGGGGTTCGGAGGCCACTTCTAGGGTCGGTTGTCTGTCTGTCAGCAACCAAGGGGAGTCTGGATACCTATTGCAGTTTTCTCTTCTTCGGAAGAAGCTCTCTCCTCCTAGTTTGAAACTGGGGCCCTTAAAACTGCGGGAAGGGGAACTTATTTATGCTTTGAAATAAAGCCACTGTCTCAGTGGTAAGCATAGTAAGGTCTGGTAAAGGCTGCAGTTGAGCCCGTCGTAGTCTGATATTTCTTGCCCACACTCATAAACAAGGCCTTGGATGGGAAAGAGAGTTATTAGGCAATAACCTGATTACTTACCAGTAATTGCCATTACTCTTAGCACTACTTTTCTTCATCACAGTACTATTCATCCTCCCAGTGTTATCTTGCCTTTGGCTGGCTTTAGAACTTCGACAACAAGTGCAAAGTCTGTTGCACTACCAAGGCAGATATGCTGCCTGGCTTATACGGACACTAGCGGGCTCTCATTAGACACAAGGAAGCTACTTTCAAAGATGTAAGACCACCTTGTAAATAAGCACTGTGACAGTGAAACTTGGGAATTGGAGTTATAAAGATTACATATAAATAAACTCTACAATTCACCCCAGCCAGGCAGACTATGTTTACAAGTGTGTGTGCTAAGAGGGGGGTCACTGATGCCAATATTCTTTAAAAAAAAAAACACTAGAATACTCTGCATTTTTTGAAAGATTCTAACAAGTGATTTTTTGTTATATTCTTCCAGAATGACACTTGTTTGATTAAAGGCAATTACTTGGACTTGTAAGAAATTGCCTGCTAAGAATGCTATTGAAAATAAGCTGCAGATAGCCTTATTCACTAGAATGATAAAAGTACTATCATTATTAAACAACAAATAAAGCAAACTCTAGGTGTGAAAAAAATCTATTTCAGTTGACTAAAACTAATTCCCTCAGCGCTATCACATTTCTTTGCTTTGCCCAAAACATGTTATTCACCTTTCAAGGAAGCAGTAATACTTACCAACAGATAAACATTAGAAGAAATTCATTTTAGATGAACATTTGGTGCTAACATTTGAAGACGTTTTGAAAATGTTACCACTATAGAGTTGCAAATGAAACAAGTTGAAGGCAAAAGAGAAAAACTTACACTTAAATAATTTGTAGCTATCATTCAAGCAAAGTTCGGTTGTCAATTGGTACAGTAAATGATGAAGACTATTGATTGGTACTTATGATTCCTGAGTAGGGTTATTTGATACGCCGCGTTGTTTAATGGAAAGTTATATCCCTTGGAGCTAAAGGGGTCAAGATTTAAATCCCAGCCTCCCCACTTCATTACATTTTGTGATGCTGGACAATTCACTATGTGTTACTGTGCCTTACTCCTATTATCTGCAAAATAAGTGGGAATGTGTGCTCTGCAGGAAAATGTATTTATTTATATTATGTCAATGGGATGTTCTTGACTCCGCCTCCTGATATGAGGTTATATTTCTCCACAATGGCCCAAATCTGCCATCAGTCTTGGCATATGAAAAGACTACTGGAAGCAGAGTATTTCAATAATCAACACAATAATAGATGGAGAAAGAGTTACATGACAACCATATACAGCCACATTCAATTCATGGCAGTATTTCAGTTCCTAAAAAATAGTGCAATGGGGGGTAATATTACTTGTTAACTGATGGTTCCCTGGCATCCTTGCGACACCACTGGTGGAGGTGGTCACAGGATGACACCACATTTTTGGGTTGCCCAGATTCTAGAAAAACCTGTGACTATCTTTTCAACTTACCTCTTCCAAAGCCCAACTTCACATCTATCAGTGACATGGGAGATGTGAGATCCTCTTCAAAATCCAGCGGCATGACCTCGCTCCACATCCTGAACGCCGTCTTGAAGACATACCTCTGCTCATTGATGGATAGCTGGCTGCTGTACCCTTCGCCGATTAGTCTCCATTTTAGTAGCTTTTTAGAAAATGCTCCTCTTACTTTGCTTCCTTGGTTATCCTGGTCTTTATACCTGACTGGTGCGGCTAACATTTGTAAGAAACGCTTTTTTCGTATTTTCGAGGTAGAAGTTCCATTTTCTGGATTTTGATTGGTTGTTGTATTCAGTGAAGTGCCACTCGCCTGCTCAGTCACATTGTTGGGGTTATTTTTGAGAATAGCGTATTCCTTGCCTAGCTGGTTGTCAGGGACGCCGCAACGGGGTTTGTTCATGGTCGCAATAGTGAAATCGTCAAGTTTTCCTGTGGCTGGTAAGCCATTCAGTGTTTGAAACTTTTTAAGCGCCTCTACAAAAGCTGGGGCCTGTGTCGGTTCAAGTGGGAATTCCTGGCCGTACCTTGAAATGGAGGCGCCCTCCTGCATCAGTCCTGCGTCTCCGTAGCTAGGCAATTCTGCAGCGTTCTTAGATGATGCGCCTTCCCATTTCACAGGCTCTGTCCATCCATATTTTGATAGGAATTGCTGAATATAAACAAAAAAGGAGTTATGACAGGTTGTCCTTTATGTATACTTTATACAATTAGAAACAGCAGAATTGTAGCACTGTAGAGGCAATCATGCTTTGACGATAGGACATTTGGTGACTTTCTGTCAGGCTAGCACAGCAGCAAGGCTGTCAGTCATCTGTCAGTGTCTCGGACCCTATGGGTCTTTCAAAGGCATCTGCCTGTCAGTAAATCAACTGAATTTGTCATTAGGGAACACCTCAATGGCCCACTCTAAAACATTGAGTTGATTTGCTTCTCAGACAATGCCACAGCATCCCTTAGGCAAGAAACGGACAATATGATTCACAAACGTTCCCCAGACGTAGCATCTCTTATCTGCAGAGAGGTGGACGCACAGCTTGGTTGTTTTAACAATAATTCGAATACTTATCTGCTTCATGAACATTGTCAACACAAGCGTAATCGTTCTTTTCCTTGACTTCATTGTTGCCCAGCCCAGCAGCACTCGATATACAATTTATGAATGCTGCTGAGTTGGACACAAGTCACCCTCTTTGGCAGAGTGCACACCGCGTGGAATGCCAACTTATATACCAGGGATCATATTCATGGAAAAGTCTCGCAGCGCAGCAAGTCACCTTGCTGCGCTGAGTGACAGAGAAAGGGCAGAAATGCGCCGTATTTAAAAGAATATGGCACATTCCTGCCTTTGTCCCTGCGCTGTTGCCATTTTGGCTGCCTTGCGCCACAGAAGGCACCCTAGCACCATGGTGCAAGGGTGCCTGCGTTTTAAGGAGTATTGTTTTGTGCAGGAAGGGGCACCTTCCTGCACAAAACAATCCTAAGAAGCATATTCCTCTTCCTTTGTCTGCTGCAGAATGCAGCATGCATAGGAAGAGGAAGTAACGAGGAGAAATAACGATGTTTCGCCTCATTACGCTTCACCTGGAAAGGCATAGCATTTTGGCGCATTCTCAGGTCTACCACTTTTGGTAAATCTGGGAATGCATCAAAATCCATGGGAGTTGCATTGTAACACCCACACAATGCCCATGGAATGCCTTGCCAGGGCAGAGTAACGCAATGCAGTGATCTGTGCCGCATTGCATTAGTCTGGATTTATGATGCCACTCGGCCACGCAAGGTTTGCCTAGCTTCATAAATCACATTTTGGGCTTGCGTCGCACAAGCGCAACGCAACCCCAAACATAAATGTGCCCCCAGGTCCACATTACTGAAACCTTACATTGGTTCAAAAAAACAAGTAGACGTCTATTGAAATGAAATGAGAAATGTATACAGTGCTACATAACATATATTGAGAAAGGCCAGCAGATGGGGTGGCAGGAGTGTGATATAGCTTCTGGGTGGGGGTACCACTTGGTATGTGCAAAGATTTTTTTATTTTTTTTTAAATGGAAGTAGAATAGGATTGAGCAAAACGTCAGTTCGAAAGAGAAGAATAAATGAATGGTAATGTCATAGTCCAATTGTTTTTGAGGGAAGTTAAACTTCGTGTACCTTTTGGTAGAATAAAAATAAAATACACCATTTTGTGTTCTGGTTTTCGTTGCAAGATAATTCGATGTAGATCGTATCATATCACTTAATCAGTATTTTAAAGACAACATGTTTCTTGTGTCAGCCTTTCTACAAAGCCCTCACATGACTGACAATGTAAACAAATGGACTCCATTTTCCAGAATACAGAGGTTGTTAAGAAGAAAGCCATGGACTGAGCACATGCATCCTGGAAAAATTGCGCCACGAACAATCCTAGATTGCAAAATGCCGGTCATGGTTGCCCGAAGTGGTGGTCCCAAGCAAAATGGCTGTGTACAATGAAAGACACTGAAGTATTTCCATATTTCATTAGATCGCTCACAGTACTTAGTGGCAATGATATGCCAATTTAATCAATATAAATATTTGAAAAACTGTGCTGCAAAATTCCCCCTCGGGGGCCACTGTTTTAAAAAAAAATATCTCCACCAGGTGAATAAACCACAGTTTGCTCAATCAGCAATCATTTGAAGTAACCTTTGAAAAAAGTAAAAATACGTAGGAGGGGTTGGTGAAAAAAGTTAACGCCAAACTACACTAAACAATAACCTCCTCACATTGGAATATTTAAAAGTGGGAGATTTTGTTTCAGAAAAGAAGACAATTTCAAGCGTTCTGCTGTAAGGCATTGAGCAGAAAAAATATTTACGTGGTTCAAAGATAAAGTGCAGATAAAAAGAGCAATTCTAAGCCTAGAGGCAGTTTTAGAAGTTGTAGGAAGCTATGTGTACTACTGAAGTACTGCACATAGGATATGCAGGATATGTGGAATGGAAAAAGAAGGAATTTAACTCAGTGTTTTAGGAAGGATAAAAAAAGGTGGAGGGACCTTTAAAATGGACGTGGCCAAAGAAGTGTACTTAGAAATCCTTTCCAAGAGGCGTAGCCCACAGGCCCAGCTCCAGAATTCTGAATCTGGGAGAAGCATAAAAATCATGGGTGGGCCTTGAAGATGCATGGGGAGCAGGGCGTTTTGGAAGATCTGGGGTCTTAGTCTCTGACATTCTGTTAATTTTCATGTACATGAAGTTGCATATCTTCGTAATGGGTGTAATAGAGAGGATCATTAGTTATGCCCTGTGTCTTGTGCATAGTTTGTACTGTAGTATAAAGTAATGGGGTAACCCGGTTGAGTGCAGAACCTGGGGATTCGTACATTAAGTGAACAGTGGTTCTGCCACCTATTAGCTTTAGAAAGCGTGAAAAATTATTCAAGAAAATGGTCCCTCTATTAAGATGGGACTAGCATTGAATGAAGCATATCCAATTTGAGTCCAAACAAATGACAATCATGTACTCCTGAATCCGTATATGATTTTATAGTAATTAAATGGAAGAAATGTACTCAAAAAATGAGAACAAAACAAATATATGCACACACAGATATACACTTAAACATTTACACTTGATTTGGTGACGTGAAGTGAAAAAAAAGAATATACATTTACATATCACAACACAATATATACATAACGAATAAACATATATTCAAGACACACATTTAAACAGTGTGAAATATATAGAAAAATGATTCAACCCAACTAGCAAATAGTATAGTTATTCTGTATTATTATGGGTGATCATTGACACTTGATGGCATACGTCGACGTTTCGACCCCCTGGACAATAGAGCGTTAGTGTTATCGTCTGGGAGGGCCTTCTTCAGGACGATAGCTAAGGTCTCCGGAGTCTGGCGCTCGGGGTCTGGATTCCAGATTTACATTCGGATGGATAGAAGGCTTGAGTGTATTCAAAGGCAAGTTGTATGCCTTGATGCCCAAAGCTAGATGTGTCTGGAGGCGGCAGGCCCCGACATACATTTACATTTCCATGAAGTAGGGGGGAATAACCTATGGATACCCCGAGCACCAGACGCCGGAGATTTGCGGGCACACAGTGCCAGTGACTAATCTATCAGCAGAAAATTGGTGGAACTTTTGGATCAGGTCAACCATTTGTAGATTTTTATAAGTTGCCGTGCTGTTGTAGCCATAATTTTGGTATCCAATTGGAACCTTGTTTAAGGCCACACACAGACCTTAGCTATAGTCCTGAAGAAGACCCTCCCAGACGATAACACTAACGCTCTATTGTCCAGGGGTCGAAACGTCGACGTATGCCATCAAGTGTCAATGATCACCCATAATAATACAGAATAACTATACTATTTGCTAGTTGGGTTGAATCATTTTTCTATATATTTCACACTGTGTTTAAATGTGTGTCTTGAATATATGTTTATTCGTTATGTATATATTGTGTTGTGATATGTAAATGTATATTCTTTTTTTCACTTCACGTCACCAAATCAAGTGTAAATGTTTAAGTGTATATCTGTGTGTGCATATATTTGTTTTGTTCTCATTTTTTGAGTACATTTCTTCCATTTAATTACTATAAAATCATATACTGATTCAGGAGTACATGATTGTCATTTGTTTGGACTCAAATTGGATATGCTTCATTCAATGCTAGTCCCATCTTAATAGAGGGACAATTTTCTTGAATAATTTTTCACGCTTTCTAAAGCTAATAGGTGGCAGAACCACTGTTCACTTAATGTAGTTTGTACTGTAAGCAGGGGTACTGTCATAGTGCATGGGTGCAGACCACATCTTATGCCCATTGTCTATTGAGCACAGCTTCTGACCTTGCCCAAAGAGTATGGGTCAGAGTACCAGGTACAGTGCCTGGGCTCTGGTAATTTACCTGTGCCAAGAGCCCATTAGACACAGACGTGTCCTGCTATTCCCACAGTGTATGAGCTGTGAATTCTGGTGTGCCGTGGAACTCCACTTAACTCGAAGTTGTGAAAAACATACAAAACTTTGACACCAGTGACCAAACCAGATTTTTGCAACTTGGAACTAGTTTTAAACACTGACATATCAGAGCAGAAATGGGGTAAAGCTTTAACTTACCCCAAAACAGTATCAAGAAAAGCTCTGTTTAAAATAATCCAACACAATATCATCCACCGCACATACCTTGGTCCCGTCCAATTAAATAGAATATTTTGCACTGTGCTTGCTTGCCGCCCAAGATGTCACGCACGCAGACAAAGAGGATCCCCTGAACGTGTTTTGAACATGCGTTAAAATACAACCATTATGCTGAAATGGCTGTCTTTCAGGCGAGGGGTTGCCCCCAAAAGCATAGAAAAATCTGGTCTCAATGGGCCGCATACAGGGGTATCGATCTTCCTCCCCTTCCATCACAATCCCCATAATAGTGACCCAATGGGAGGTCCGCAGATCACTATATATAATGTGTTATTTTGTCTTTCTGGGTGTATAAAGGTGTCGACATACGCTTGCCAATGTGGGTGGGGTGGGGAAGTCTGCGTACAGTTTTCAATGTGTTTTCGTTTGTTTTGTATACAAACTGTACTCACGAATGACTCCACACTTGATAATCTTTTAATAATTTGTCTGTATGTGGATTTTGTCGGGCTTTCGCCCATGTGGTACTTTCAAAACTCAATAAAATATGTTTAAAAAAAAAAAAAATACAACCATTAGGGAATGCATTACATCAACAATTAAAAGCATATCCAATATACACATAGATGGAGCCTCAACGTTGTTTCTACAGGGACTGATAACCTGTCAGGGGCGGCTCCTTCATGTGGGTGGAGGAGCGTCGCCCCACTGCTTTCTCGCAGTGGCATAAAGGCAATGTAAACAGTCTAGAGGAAGAGTAAAATGTACGCCGCGCCAATGCAGCTCCTCTAAGACTGAAAGTAGGGAAAACATATATCTGGACAGCGGAGTGAAGTATATTTGTTTGCTTTTTTCAAATCAATAACACTCATTGTTGATTTTCTAAATGAACTGAATAAGAAGAATAAATGGATATACACTTATAACCCAATTCAGGATATCATGATCTCACACTTACAATGATTAAATCGTCTTTACAATTGAGCAGCTGGAATTTCAGCACCAGTAGGTCCCCATTTACGAACATGATCTAAAAGATGGAGGAGCGCCGGACAGTGAGCTTGGAGGCTCCTTCACTGCTTCAGCCCTCCTTGCATAGCAGTGTATCATGCACTGTTTTGTATTGAATTCCTTGAGCCACGTGGGCATGGGGATGGAGGCCTTCTGATGTTTGCAGGCTACCATATCCACATCATCTAGTAACATTTCTGAGCCCTGCATGTACTGCAGCTGTGCCTGCAGCAACTCCGCAACTGTTCAGGACTGCCACGGGGGATGGGTAGATTCACCCGAAACAGATATTTGTCTATGAGGGCAAGAGGAATTATACAATTTTGCAGCCGCAGTGTTTTTCGCATACTTATAGATCTGCAGCATTTACCATATAATTCATAATCTGCTGCATAATCTTCAAATTTTAACAAAGAAAAAAAATGTTCTAGCTCAAACGGATCCGAAGTTAGTAAACATGTGGTGCCACATGTTGCCGCACAGTGGAAGGCACTTCCCAAAAGTTGACTGTGATCTTTCTATTGCTTATTGCTGTACTTGGGTGTTGAACTAGTGCAAATGAGGTGAAACCTTTGCTCAGACAGTATTAACATGAGTAAAAATGACAAAATAATCAAGTAATACTGCCATAAAATATGTCGCTTTATGCTGCATAATCTGGCTTTTCTTGGCGCATAATGCAGTCAACACTGCCACATAATTTGGCCCTCCCCTGAAACAGGATTCCAGTGGCCCTGCTCTCTATGAATGAGGTATGTACTGAAAAGTGTGTTTACCAAACCTCCTGGGGCACCTCCGAATGCAAAATATGCGTGGTGGCAAGAGGTACATTCGCTGGTCAATTTAAGCATCTGTCTCATTTTCTCAGAGAAATAGCAATTTCACAAAATGCACTTTAAAAGCGCATAGTGTACTCGCCCTGAAGACATTGAAAGTAATAATAAGCCTGATGCACCACTGTCCAGTTCGCAAACCTGCCAATGTTTTTACACTTAAATGCTTTGGGGGCCCACCCTACGTTTTGCGCTGCAATGTGTGTACAAATCCATTGCAGTGGAAAGTGAACGTTCAATAGGATTCATGGATTCCTGTCTCATTACTCTTAATGAGGCAGGATTCCATCTTTCGATTCCTACTGAATGCAGGGATGGAGGCCTGCAAGGGACAGCAGACCTCCACCCATTCATTCACAATCTCAAAATGACATGTTGTAAGAGGACATGGACCACTCCCAGATACCTCCAGCTGGCATTTACAACGTAGCAAGGGTACCATGGCCCTAATGCAAGTAAGGAAAATGCCCTTATCCCTTACATGGTGATGAAGCAGCTATAATTGGGGTGCAGTGGCCTCTCACACCTCTGGGCCCTGTCATTGCACCTGCTGTACTATTCATGGTCAGCCGCTGGCTTTCATGAAATTAATTAATTTTTAGCCGACTGCTCAACCCTCTCCTCGCTTGTGGCACTAGTCTGAGACAGTGGGGCTTCCGGCTGAAGGGACTGTGGTGCTGTATCTCCTACCTGGGCTGACTGGAGGTCCGTGACGAGCTCCGCCTGGTGCTGTGGCGAGGGCTGCAGGTCCGAGCGGTCCCGGCTGTGGAAGAGCTTCTCTTGGTGTCCCGGTCTGAGGGCCCCGAGCAGGAGCAGCAGCGCGCCCAGAGCCGGCGCAGTCGGCATGGCGTCGGGTCAGGCCGGGTCAGCCCGTTCCCTCAGAATGTTCACTTGAAGGTGAACAAGGCGGGCCGCCTTATATTGGCACCAGCCTCTGGCCCCAAAACCCCCCTCCCTCCCTCCCGAGCTCATCGCGAAGGGCTTCCGACACGGAGTTAACAAATAAACAAACACAATCGTGTGCCGGAAGTCTTTCAACCCAGAGCAAACATCCAGTGTGTTGAGTTGTCGCGCTGTGCGCCTTTGAACCTTTTACTAGCGTCATCTTAATGGAAATAGTTCAGCTGAGACTGACGGGGGTTTTTATCTCCCTGCAGCAAGACTATTGCGTTTTATAAAGTAACTTTGCAGCGACACTTAAAACGAATAGCCTGAATAAATGTCTTGTGATTCACTCATCCCCTGTAAATATCTCAGAATGGCCAAAAAACCCGCAGAAATGTAGCAAAATGGTTCGTATAACACGCCGGGCTTTTTATAGGCCTGTAGTAGTTATAAGTTCACATTTTATAGAGAGGCTGAAAATAATACCCAAGAGCGTTGCCACCACAGACAAGAGCGTCAAACACCAAGAGCAGGTTGGGAAAGGGGGGGGTCACATACTGAGGAGAGAAGACATGCACACCCCAACACGGAGGCCTGGAGACTTGGACACGGAAACCCAGACACTGGTACACGATACTCGGCGACTGGGATAGCACAGTCACTGCACCGCCTGATGGCTTCTTTGGCATTTATGTATTTTAATGTTTTGGTTTAGTAGTGTACGCGATCACCCACGATTTGGCATCAAGGCCGGCTTTAGCATTGGTGGTGCCCGGTGCCACAATGTTTGTTGGCGCCCCCCATCCACGGTTGACCACGGCTTCCCTCCCCACCACCTTTTAACAGTGCCCCTCAAGTCTACATAACCACTCTCTTCCAGGTGCATATAATTAGTTATATTTTTAACAGAAACAAAGGTCCTTAAGCAACACAATAAAGAACGATAATATAGACTAGAATCAGCGCTATATTAAAGATGTCCAGCCGGACGATCAATTTAATGAATCAATAAATGTAAGGCGAATAAGAGCACAGTAATAAAGTGGGACACAGTCCTGCGTCCTACATAAACACAAAACAATTACATTTGGACAAAAACATTTCAGGCAAGACAAGGGTAGCTTGTAGCCAATATGAATAATTAGGGCAAGCTTTAGAAAAAAACAGTTAGTGCATTTGTTTTAACACATTGGATTCATGTGCATACTGTTTAAACAAGTCGACAACGTTTCGATCCTTTTAAAACAATACTAGGATCATCATCAGGACGGGTATAATACAAGCCTGAATTATACACTGCCTCGTAGCCGTTGTACGGGCGGAAAGAGGAAGAGCGTGGAAGCTCGGATCGAGCCTTATGGTGGCTGCAATGAGCGGTCCTTAAGTGATTATATTGCGGTTTGCACATGGAGTCTGTACTTGAGAGATAGTTGGAGCACTCTAGCCGGTAATTGCTAGGTCAAGGGCTGGGTGAAAATTACACTGTCAACCCGATAAAGAAAGATTCCGATCCGTAGCTCGATGGCTAGCCAGCAGTATGCACATCAATCCAATGTGTTAAAACAAGTGCACTAACTGGTTTTTTCTAAAGCTTGCCCTAATTATTCATATTGGCTACAAGCTACCCTTGTCTTGCCTGAAATGTTTTTGTCCAAATGTAATTGTTTTGTGTTTGTGTAGGACCCAGGACTGTGTCCCACTTTATTACGGTGCTCTTATTCGCCTTACATTTATTGATTCATTAAATTGATCGTCCGGCTGGACATCTTTAATATAGCGCTGATTCTAGTCTATATTTATCGTTCTTTATTGTGTTGCTTAAGGACCTTTGTTTCTGTTAAAAATTGACACCCAGGGTCCTTATCTACCTTTTGGGTTCCCTTGTTTGATTTAAAATATAATTAGTTATATAGCACCACTCATACCAGTGTAGGGTGTCAGAGCACTTTCCATCACACACACATTACACAGAGACAATCAATCATACGTGTGTAAATCAGCCAGAGGACTACAAGGTGTAGGAGTCACATGTCATCCATACTGGGAGGCAGTATAGTTTAAGAGTGCTTGGTCTGGGGAAGCACAAACTCAGAATTGAAAATGGAACACCATAGTTAGGGGTTCTCTTTATAATAAGAATCGATTTCTACCCAAATGAACCCTTTTTGCAACATTAATCTATGCTCTAATCTACACTTTGCAGTGTGCGTGCAATTCTTTGATGATAGTTAATAATTCACTGTTCTATATCAGGATTTTGACTTATAAACTGCAAGTAACAAAAGGATGCATCTTAGAAAAGCAGCAACCCACTGACATATTTACATTATATGCGCTTATACCCCGCGCTGGAGTCTCGACGAGAGGACCGGAGCGAGGAGGAAGTGTCGTCTGCTGTATTGAGGTAAGTGGCTTTATATTATTTTATACACTGTGTGTGATTGTACCCACCCACCACCCTCGGGGGTTGCCAGCCACCACTGCAAAAGGGTAAAGCCAGCTATTAGGTGAAAAGCCAGGTTTTCAATTTCTTTCTAAAAACATTTTCAGACACCGACCTTCGTATTTCCAGTGGAGCAGTGTTCCCTAGAGTAGGAGCCCGAAAGCTGAAGGAGCACCCACCTTGTCTGGATTTCCTGACCTGGGGGAAGCACATGAAGCTTTTCGTTGGCAGACCGGAGATTACGTGGAGGCCTGGAGGGGTGTAGGGTCAGGCTCAGCTGCATATGTACTGTGGGCCTTTATTGTAGAAGGCTCTATACATCAGACATAGGACCTTTAATTCTGAGTGCTTCACAATGGGCAGGCAGTCTAGAGCGGCTTGATCTCTGGAGAAAGAATGAGAGAGTGGGATGTTCAGGAGACGCCTAGCGCCAGGATTCTGCGCTACCTGTAGACACTTTAGGAGAAAGTTCGGTATGCCAAGATAAGGTTGTTCCCGTAGTCAAGGTGGGAAGTTATCAGGGCCTGGACCAATGTTTTATAGGTGTGAACTGGCAAAAGAGGTACAACTTTTGTGTAGGGCAATGCAAATGGCAGCAACTTCTGGATGGGGCAAATAAAGATCATCATTGAACCATATTCCTAGGTTTATTATTACAGGAGAAGGTGCCAGGATTTTCCAGAGCTCAGTTTGGTAAAAACTGGATGGCCCAGTATGGGGCATGGGGCCGAAAAAAGTAACTCTGTTTTCTCCCTATTCAGCTTAAGGCAACTGTTAGACATCCAAGTAGCCACTGTCTTTATGCATTTATGGAATCTTTATTGTGCTTCTGGCTCATTAGAGCAGCTAGAAACAATAATCTTAGTATCATCCGCATAGGAGACGATTTCGAGACCAAAAGGGTGGGCAAGGACAGGAAGGGAGCTATATAGATAGTAAAAAGAGTGAGTCTGAGCGAGGAGTTCTGGGGCACCCCTTGAGGGAGCAGAACTGAGTCAGAGCAATGTAAAGTGAGAGATACACATTGGCATCTATTGGACAGAAAGATATGAACCATTTAAAGGCAGATTAATGTATGCCAAGATCTTATATACGCTTAATGAATATCAGGTGGCAGACCATGTGGAAGGCTGCTGAGAGGTCTAAAAGGATCGGGGCAGCAGCCCCCTTCCCCCTGTCCAAGATGGCTCTGAGATTATCGGAGATGGCCAGCAGGGAAGTTTGAGTACTAAAAGGAAGGTCAGAATCACGATGGCTCAAGTAGTTCCTTCGATTCCAGGTAGTATAAAAGCTGGGATTTAATTCTTATCTCCTTGATTTTTGCTGGGAAGGGTAGGTGAGAAAAGTGTTGAAAGTTGACTGGTATATTGGGATCGAAGGGTAGTTTCTTGAGGAGCGGGATAATGGTAGCTTTCTTCCAGATGGTGGGCACTGTAGCTGTCAGTATAGAGAGACTGATTAGTTCAGCCATGTGTGGGCAAATTAATGGAGTGGCACTTTTAAAGACAGAACTGTGCCTGTGTCTATAATATGGAGCAGCCAATGACAATGGCTTTCCCTTAGTGGCAATAACTTTCCAGCATTTTCATTGGTGCCATGAGGCAATGTCCTTGGCATCGTACTGGGTTGGCAAGTGTCTGCGGCTCCTTCTGCAATACCAAAGTGCAATGGGCTCCGTAAAGTTGGTGCAAACAGAAGGTGTGCTCCAAAGCACATTATGTAATACATATTTTCAAATGTATAACAACATAAAAAGTATAGGGAAGTAGGCATTACCTGCCCTTTGTGACTTACAGATCATTCACGATCTTCCCACCTTATATCCACAATCAGGACCGACTTTATATGGGGGTTGTGATCAGTGAGGTTAGACTGGGGTCAGGTTGTATACTTCTGCACTTAAACTGTTCACAAATGAACACACTTCATGAAATGTTTAAACTGGCGTTTGTGCACTATCCAAGAGATGGAATAAACAAACAAGTTACTTACTTTCGGTTATACTGTTTCTGGTGGAAAGTCTATCTTTTTTTTTTTTTTAAACAAAAAAAGAAACATAAAAATACAATCAGTCTTGTTGCACAGTTTAGCATCGTGACAAAAACATATACAGCCAGCCGAAGTCAGTAATGTACAGAGATGCCAAAAAACCTCAGACAGACCATCTGCAAATAAAAGAAACACAATGGCGGCAAACCCATATATTATACTGAATTTCGAAGCCCAAACCCTAACAACTGCACAAGCCTGTTATGTGTGAAACAGGGGCTACTGTAGCCACCTAGCGCCTCAACACGCGGGTGGGGATGGGAAACCAAAAGCAGGTTAATTAGCAAGAGGAGGGTTAGTGTTATCTGGAGTGGAGGTTCCCCTACCATTGTTGTCAGCTACTCTAGTGGACAGATATGTTGTGTAAAGCTCCCGGAAGTTCTTGGGGCGACTCCGGGGGGGGGGGAGTAATTCGCTGAAATGTTCGGTTTGCGTACTGCAATAAAGCATGTCGCGTGCCCATTGTGCCATTGTGGGTATAGGGCCCCTAGACCAGCTGATCGCCACCCTCCGTTTTGCAAAGAGGAGCCCCATATCAACCAGCCTCCGTATGCCCCTGGGAGTTTGCTTGGAATATCCCAAAAGGGCCAATGCAGGGTCCGGAGATAAAGTCGAATCCGTTATTTTCCCCAGTTCACTGAAGACCGAGTCCCAAAACTTTTGCACCCCCGGGCACGACCAGGCCAGGTGGAAAAAATCTGCCAGCTGTGCCTGGCACCGCTCGCACGCCCGGGTGTCTCTTAGCCCGTACCTATGTAACCTCTCTGGGGTATAGTATACTCTATTTATAAACTTGAAGTGGATCAGTCTATGTCTGCCGTTCAAGGAGATACGACGTGTATTAGCACAGCAGTAAGTCCACATGGTGTCATCTATAGCGCGCTGCAGGTCCCGTTGCCAGGCCAGCCTGGCTTTGGTATAATGGTTCGCCCTATGCGACATTGACAGTTTATATATATTAGAGACGATCTTATGGTAGTCAACTCCATCAACTCAGGAGGTTCCTGGAGGTCCTCCCCCAGTATGTCGTACAACGCATGTCTTGTTCTATGGAACTGGAACCTCTGTAGGAGCGAGACAGTAGGCACCAAGGTCTCCAGTTCCTCCCCTTTTTTGACTACCCCGTCATGAAACAGGTCCCCTGCAGTGTGGATGTTTAAAGATTGCAGCGCGCGTATAACTCCTTTGTCTCTACATGGTGGCAGCCAGCGGGTCCACTCAATTGGCATAGCCGGGGAGTACAGCAGAAGAGCGCCTGCTTGTAGTTTTAATAGGTGATGCCACGCATGTCGGGTCGAGTTAATGGAGTCTAGTATACCTGTTCTTCGATCGATAGGTTCAAAAATCATGGCCGGTAGTGGGAGCGGGTCAGCAATAATCGTCTCCATGCGAAGATGCGGAACGTCTGGCGAACCGTGGATCCAGTAATAAGCCTGAGCACTTTGCGCCGCTCTATTATATAAATTTAGGTCCGGCGCACCCAGCCCCCCCATGTGATATGGTAGGGTAAGTATCTGCCATTTCACCATAGCTTGTTTACCCGCCCAGGCCAGTTTGATCAATAGTTTGGTGACTCTATGGAAAAAGGAGCAAGGTAAGACTATGGGGATATTTGTGAAAAGGAAGAGGAACCTGGGCAGCACCACCATTTTCATTATGGAAATCCTACCTAAAAGAGACAGGGGCTGCCTAATCCAGACGTCCACGTCATCCTCTAATCTACTGACAGCGGTGCCATAATTTTCCCGAAATACCGTTTCCGAATCAGTGTGTATCTGGATGCACAAATAACGTACCTCCTCCGTGGTCCATTGTACTGGATAATCCTGGTCAAAAGGAATCGTAACCGGGGTAAGTGGAAAAACCATGGACTTATGCCAATTCACCCGCAGTCCCGACAGCGCCCCGAAGTGCACCACCTCCCTTAAGACTGAAGAGAGATTTTCTTCAGGGTTGCGAACGTATAATAACGTGTCGTCCGCGTATGTGGACACTATGAGTTCATATTTTGGGACCCGGATACCCTTGTGGCTATGGTACTCTCTCAGTGCGCAAGCCAGGGGCTCAGCAACCAGCGCGTATAGTAAGGGGGACAGCGGGCAACCCTGTCGTGTCCCTCTAGAAATAGCAATGGAATCTGTCACCAAGTTCCCTATTTTAATTCTGGCGGAGGGGGAGTTGTATAGAATCCCAATCAGTTGTAGGAAGACTGGACCCAATCCCATTCTGGACAGCACATGGCGCATGAAGGGCCATTCGACAGAGTCGAAGGCCTTCTCCATGTCGAGGAAGACCGCGACCGCCTTAGAGTTCTGCTTGACATGTTGTATGGCTCCGAAGACCGTGCGGAGATTGTAGGTGAGGTTCCTATCCGGGATAAACCCTGCCTGCTCAGGAGCAACCAACATCGGAGCCAGGGGGACAAAGCGGTTAGCTAGGATCTTGCCAAATAATTTGGTATCAACATTGAGCAGGGAGAGTGGGCGATAAGACCCACACTCCTCCAGAGGCTTCCCTGGTTTGGGGATTGCGACTATGATTGCTTCTCTCATCGTGGGCGGCATTGTGCCAGACACACAAATGTCCTCGAAGAGGGCAGATAAGTGCAGGAGTAAGACGTCCATAAATGCTTTGTAGCAGGCAACCATGAGGCCATCTACGCCAGGCGCCCCCGAAGCTTTCATACCCGAAAGTGCCAATTGTATCTCGTCTTTTTCTATGGGCCTCATGAGAAACTCTCGGTGAGTGTTGGTGAGGAACGGTAATTTAATATGCGCGAGATAATCTAAAATTTCATCCTCCGTCCCCGCCGCGCGAGACGTGTAGAGGTCGGCATAAAATTGTTTAAACCTGTTCGCTATTTCCGTCTCCTCCGTTAGAATTTCACCCTCCAACGATAAAAGTTCGGGGACCTGTATTTTACTACGCTCTTTCTTTAATATTTGCGCCAGTACGGCGCCCGGCCTGTCACCTTCTCCATAAACCCGCGCCGTGGCGTATTTGCCCAAGTGTTTAACTAAGCTGTCAGCCGCATCCTGGTATTCTCCCAGCAATTCTTTTATTTCGCGTGTTATTGCCTCATCAGCCTGTGTTAGTTGACGCTTCTCTAAAACTCCCAGTTTCTTTTCCAGATCTGCCAGCCGCTGTCGAATAGAACGGAGAACCCCAGAGTGTTTGGCCATGGCAATGCCACGTATATAAACCTTGAAGGCTTCCCAGACCACCTGAAAACTATCTACTGACCCCACGTTGATGGTGAAGAAAGATTCTATGGCTTCAGCCAGGTCCTCCCTAAAGACCGGGTCAAGTAGCGAGTAAGGGGGGAACCTCCATGTGAACGGCGGAATAGTTTTCCCGGGCGTGGTAATAACTAGTAGCAATGGGGAATGATCCGATAGAGAGCGAGGAAGCACCAAGCTTTCTCTGACGTGGGCAGTGAGGGGCGAGGAAGCCAACCAATAGTCAATGCGGGTATGCAAATTATGATAAGCAGAGTAGTGAGTGTAACCTCCCCTGCCCGGATACCGCGTGCGCCAGACATCACATAGGTCGAAGCGGATCATGGCATCCTCAAGTGCTTTGGCTGCGGCGGAGGGACGCCTCGCGGGGCCCCCCGATCTATCTATACTTGGGTGTCTAACCAGGTTCAGGTCCCCCCCCCCACAGAAAACTCCCCTCTGTGTACCTACCAACAGCATGTTCTAGTGTTCTATAAAATTCCGGGCAGTTGAAGTTAGGGCCGTATATGTTAACAATCACTAACTCCATACCTTTCCCACGGCATCTGGAAATAGCATATCGGCCATCTCTGTCTGTGTCTAATGGTGCCAATGAGAGCTGAGATTTAGGATTAACCCATGTCAGCACACCGCACGCGTGAGTAGTGAAGCCTGAGGCATGTATGTTATCTAATAACCCTCTATGGCGAAGTAGTGGGCTATTGAGGGGAAGATGTGTCTCCTGAAGCAGGGCTATGTCTACATTCTGTCTATGCAAGTAATTCAACACTTTTCGGAGTTTCCTGTGATCATTGAGCCCCTAACATTCCACGTAAGGGCACGGAGGGTATCAAAGGCCGCAGGGGCGTTACCGTTACCGGGTTCCACCAACGTGCGTGGTTAATTGTATTACGCAATCTGACCTAAGCCGCCAGCAACCAACTAGTACATTTTGTGCAGACTGATAGAAAACTTCAAACATTGAAAACAACATTGCAAAACTACCAACCCTACCTCCCTCCACCCACGTCAGACCACCCCCAACTTGTCTGCGATACATCCCGTTGGACTACCAAACAGCCCTCCGCCCCCCCCACCCCAAAAGAAATATACCGTCCCTAATGTGCTTCACACGTGGGCAGAAGTCGCCCGACCAACAAAGAGTTCTATCCAAACATCGAAGAGCCCACCCCGGACCCCGTCAGACAGTAATTGAGCAACTACATAAATCACAGTGTTTCAAGTCTGAAGAGCACTCGAAGGCATATCCCTGCAATCCCGTCGTCTGACCAAGACGTAGAAAGGAATCAAAGCCGGCCCCACTCAATAGTCCTGGGGAAGTCCCATTGTGATCGAGTCCCTCGCATGCCATTGGGCATATGACCCTACCCCCCCAGTGCAACCCCCACCAAGCCAACCCCGACCCCAAACAATGGTATTAATGTAACCATCCCAGGGGGTACCTCCCCAGGGAGCCAGCCGTCCAGTGAAAGGAATAACCGGCATCGGCCAGTACTCAGTAGGCCCATGCGGGAGACAACCCACCCTGTATCCCCGTCTCTAGATATACTTATCGACTTGAGGTGTATTGTCCCAATCAGTCCTATTCCTCCAATGTTCCTCCAGCCGCTTCATCGAGTAGTTGCCGCTCCGGACTGTGGCGTAGTTCCTTGGACCAGTCTTTCAGAGCCCTCTGCAGGGCCTTGGGGTCGGTAAAGATGTGTGAGCGGCCCTGTCTGTTGACCCGCAGTCTCGCTGGATACAACATGGCGTAGTCGATGCCCAGGTCACGTAGTTGTTTCTTCATAGGCACAAATAGTCGACGCGCTTCCTGCACCTTGATGGTAAAGTCCGGGAATAGTGAGATCGTGGAGCCCTCAAAGGCCAGTGGTTGCTTTTCTCTAGCAAGTTTCAGCGCAACGTCCCTATCTCGGTCGTTTAGCAGTTTAGCGATGATTGGCCTAGGTGCCGCCCCTGGGGGTGGGCGAGGCCCCAGGGACCGGTGGGCCCTCTCCACCACAAACATCGTGGAGAAAGTTCCTTCCCCGAGCAAGTTAACCAGCAATTTCTCGATGAATTGTTCCATGTTGCCAGTGGGGGTTGACTCAGGCAGGCCCGTGATTCTAAGATTGCAGCGATGAGAGCGGGCCTCCAAAGCCTCAGTTTTGTCTTGCAAGACCCGCAGTACTCTACCAAGCTGCTTATGTTCGGTGTCTAGAGTTGTGTGTGCTTCCTCTACCTCTGTAATTCTGCGTTCCGACATATCTAGTCTTTCGGTATGTTTATCAAGGCGCTCTGCCATTC
Organism: Calotriton arnoldi; assembly: GCA_963921515.1. Classification (NCBI taxonomy): domain Eukaryota; kingdom Metazoa; phylum Chordata; class Amphibia; order Caudata; family Salamandridae; genus Calotriton; species Calotriton arnoldi. The sequence goes on along the minus strand of CAWUFW010001779.1, from coordinate 2,403,824 downwards.
TGTCCATCCTATATGATAATGCATCCATCTTCGTGCCCAGTGATGAAATACCGCTCTGTAGACTCTTCTCCATGGCTACCAACATACTACGGATGTCCGGGCCAGCGACATCGTTCGGCGCCCCCTGCATTCTGTCAGCGTCTTCAGTGGAGGTGTCTCGAGACTTCGATTTCTTCTGCTCAAACGAGAGCTATGGTTGCGCCCTGTCCACTCTGCCACCAATACGTCCCAGCAGGGGGATCGTCGATTCTCCCCTTCGTCAGTGCTCAGGGTGATACAGGTCTAGGCCGTCCGCCAGCGAGAAGTACCTCCACCAATTCCCTTCAACGATTAATGCTCATGCAGATAGGCTCCTATGACAGGTAGCGCAGGCCTACCCATCCAAGCGGCCAAGCGGGGAATCCGGACCCCACGGCCTCAGCCCATACACCACCACCAAAGCGCTGCAGGTCTGCTCCCATGTAGGCTCCTCAATCCCAGCGAGGCGCCCAGCGAGCGCGGTCCCTGCACAATCGTCATCCACCTCCGGCAGCCCGTGACAGGTCCCCGCCTCCACTGTCAGCTACTTCTGGTCCTCAGTAGGCGGCAGGAGGGGGGGGGGGGAAGAGTCTGCCACGAGCCAGCAAGCCACCGGACCACAAGCCGGGCGGGCAGCGCCAGAAAGAGCCCTGCAGGGCAGCCGTCTCCCGCAATGGTATGAAACGCCGGGAAGGGCCGCCGCAAATCCAAGCACACAGACGCACAGGTAATCGCCGGTGATGATATCTGGGAGCGCTCACGCGGGGACCACAGCAAGCATGTCACCAGCCCTGCCCAGGGGCGGAAATCGCACCTCCTGCAGATGTCGCCACGCAATGTGGCCGCCGTCTTGTACCCACACCGTGCGCCGACCCAAGATGGCGACCCGGAGGCCCGAGTACCCCCCAAATCTTTAGGGACTCAGGGTGTATCCGCGATGGCCCAGTCCGTTAGGGTAGCAGCACGCAGACGAGAGGGAGGCAGGGTCCGGCCAGCATCGGGAGCCCCGCGGAGCGAGGCGCCGGCAACGTGTACTGCAAATCCGCCGTGTGGGCCCAGGCAGCGCGTCCGCCACCCCGCGCCTCACCAGCAGTCGAGTCGGCCCCTCGGGCACCAATCTGCCATCCGCGGCTCACAGTCGTCTTGGGAGCTGCCGATAAAGTCCGCGGTGAGGCGCGGCAACCGCTCTTCGGGCCCGCCAATGGCCGTGCTACCAGGCGAGGATCACTCTGCTGCCCAACTTTAGCCCGGGGATTTGGGCCTAGCTGGGCTCACTCCGGCCGGATGACGTAGCGGCGCGAGCATCGGGAGCCCCGCGGAGCGAGGCGCCGGCAACGTGTACTGCAAATCTGCCGTGCGGGCCCAGGCAGCGCGTCCGCCACCCCGCGCCTCACCAGCAGTCGAGTCGGCCCCTCGGGCACCAATCTGCCATCCGCGGCTCACAGTCGTCTTGGGAGCTGCCGATAAAGTCCGCGGTGAGGCGCGGCAACCGCTCTTCGGGCCCGCCAATGGCCGTGCTACCAGGCGAGGATCACTCTGCTGCCCAACTTTAGCCCGGGGATTTGGGCCTAGCTGGGCTCACTCCGTCCGGATGACGTAGCGGCGCGAGTTTCGACTGCAGCAGCGCCAAAGTTTGAGCACTCCCCTCCGGCGAACTTCCAGCGGCCAGACCGGGTTGCTTGCGGCAATTTGAGGTATGTAGCTGCCGGATCTTAATCGGATTGTGTGACGAAGTCACGGAGCTCTAGGCTCAAGCGGCCATCTTGGTCACGAGCAAGCTCCGCCCCCCCGGTGGAAAGTCTATCTAGCCAGAGATTTCTTACCTTTAGAATATCCCCAGGCACTAAACTGGATATGGATAATTTAAAGAGAGTTGCTCCTGTGCGCTAATAGATGGTGCTGTGCGGCTTGACGTTGACTTCATTCCAAAGTGACTTTAGAGCCGCATACAAGTGCCACCCATGTGCGTCAACATTCTTTCTGAACTTTGTCTGCACCCTCAGACATGGAGCCCAACAATGATCAAATACAGATCTCTAATTTGGGGCCTTTTTAGATGGGGGAAAAAAAAGACCATTCCACAGAACGGAGAGGGGAGGAGTCTGTGGTTAGATAGAGTATTCGGTTGATAACGGAACAACGAGTTCCTCAACAACGCCTACCTTAACAACGCGGTCTCTACAACGACTGCGTCTTAACCACAAATTGCTTTACCACACATTCCTTTACCACCATTTTTCGTGGTAAAAGCAGGCTTGGTAAACGCCTATCCGTAGGTAAGTTTACCACCCCTCCCTCTCCCCCTCAGTCCTAAGTACACCCCCAACCTCCTAGAAACTACCCCGAACCCCTCTCACCCACTAAAAACTAACCCGAACCCCTCCCACCCCCTAAAAACTAACACAAAAACCCCCACCCCCTAAAAACTAACCCGAACCCCTCCCACCCCCTAAAAACTAACACAAACCCCCCACCCCCTAAAAACTAACCGAACCCCTCGCACTTCCTAAAAACTAACGCAAACCCCCACTCCCTAAAAACTACCCTGAACCCCTCCCACCCCCTAAAAACTAACACAAACCCCCCACCCCGAACCCCTCTTACCTGTCCTGTTCCTGTATGACGCTCCTCTCAACTCCGCCCATCCCGAACACTAGACCGACTTAGCCTTAACCACGCACATGCGTGGTTAAGGCTAAGTCGTTGCTCGGGCAAGTCTTTGTTCGGCTTGCTCAACTCCGGAACACGTTCCGGAGTCATTGTTCAGGATGTTTCCCAGAGTATTCACCAGAAAGAGCATTACCCAAAGTAAGTAACTTGTTTTTCTGATGGATACTTCTAATCGCAGATTCCTCACCTTTAGAAAGAATATGAAAGAAGTACATCATACGATGGTGGGTATGTGAAATGGCTCATATCAAAAAGTCCTGCAGGGCCAAACAGGCCAAATGCCCTTCGTTTCAGACCTGGCTGTCAAGGCTGTAGTGCTTTGTGAACATGCGTACCGATGCCCACATCTCACCCTGGCAAATGTCAAGGACAGGCACTCTGCCTGCCAATGCAGTGTAGCAGCCTTGGTGGAATGGGTCTCAACCCTACCAGAAGCCGTTTCTTGGCAAGTGCATAGCAGATCTTTATGCAGAGGACTATCCACCTTGCGTGCAAAAGTTTTGACATTGCATGTGCTCAACAGTGGCAAAAAGATCTAGCTGGGGCTCTCCCCATTGTTGGAAGATGGCCTGGCCCTCCTTAGGCTGTATGCGCCATTAGTGGTCTGCTAAGCACTGCCAGAAAACCTCATCCATCCTAGCATTCAAAGATTCCTCCAGGTGGTTTACGACCAGGGAAATGCCCTGGCGATCCAGCCAGCTTCAGAGAGTAGTGCCTCCTGGAACAGGACCCCACCCACCTTGCTTGTTGCAGTACCACGAGACCTTTAGTCAGCCTCCCTTTAATGGATGGTAGGAAGTCTTTCAGCGCCAGGTGACTGGCCCACAACTCCAACAGGCTATGGTGGAGATGGAGATGGGGCTCCGCCGGAGACCAGAGTCCCCAGATCTCCACCTCTCCCAGATCACCTCCCCATCCCAGCAGTGACACGTCGACCCACACTGTCAGCTCTGGGTGGGGCATGGATAGAGTTCTGCAGCTGGTTCAATTGTGGTTGAGTCACCACTGCAGTTCACTTGAAGTCTCCTTTGAAACCTGGATGGAATCCATCACATTCCCTCTGCTCGCTAGTGCTGGGCCCACAGAGACTTCAGGTTCCACTGCAGAGCCTGCATATGCCACTTGGGATAAGCCACGAGCAGAAAGCAGGATGTCAAGAGGCCCAGAAGCCTCAGAGCCAGTATCACCGAGACCCAGGACCTGAGGCAGAAATACAAGGATCATAGCCCAAATGTCATGAACTTGTTCTGGTGGAGTGAAGGCCTGAAACTGCACCGTATCCAGGATGGCTCCAATGAAAGGGACCCTCTGCGAAGGAGTCAGGTGTGACTTTGACATGTTTATAGTGAACCCCAGTGATGTCAAGAAGTTCACTGTCATCTGGAGGTGGTCTAAGACTGACTGTGGCAAGCTTGCCTTCAACAGCCAGTTGTCAAGGTAGGGGAACACTGGAATCCCCAACCTTTCAAGGTGTGCTGTACCAAAGCCATAACCTTTGTGGCACCCAAGGGACAATGGGGAGGCCACAGGGGACAACAGCAAATTGAAAATGCTCTTGGCCCACCTTGAAACACAAATAGTGTCTGTGGGACTGTAGGACCTGTAATTGAAAGTTAGCGTGCTGCAGGCCCTAAGCCACCATTCAGTCACCTGGATCCAGGGCAAACAGAACAGAACCTGGGCCAGTGTAAGCATCTTGAATTTGTCCTTCCACAAGAAGGATTTCAGAGTGCAGGGTTCTAAAATATGATGAAGGTCTCTATATTCTTTGGCACAAGGAAATAGTAGGAGTAACAGCCAGTCCCTATTTCCAGGGCCAGGAACCCTCTATTGCTCCTTTTGGCCACAAATAACCTGCAAGATGAACAGGTGCTTCTCTGAAAGATATTCTGATGTGGGTGGAAGAAGCATGGGGTCGAAAAGGAATGGCAGGCCATAGCCACTTTGGAGGATCTGGAGGGCCCACCTGTAAGATGTTATAATTTGCCACCCTTGGAATAAATATCTGATCCTGCCCCCCACAGGGTGTACATGTGCCTCTAAGGCCAAACTAAGGGAGGCTGTTGCTGTAGGGCACAGGGGGCTGATGGCCTGGACATTGGCTACTTTGTCCACATTCTGATCCCAAAAAGACTGGGGTGCCTGTTGTGAGGGCAATGGTCCTTGGTGGCATGCCAATACCCTGGAGTAGCATTGAGAGGGGTAAAACTGTTGAGGATACCGTCTCACAGGGGTAGAGAGGCCCACAGAACACGCCATGGCCTGGTTTTCTTTATAATATTCCAACCTTGAATCTGCCTTCTGGTCAAACACTCGAGTCTGACTGAATGGCATGTCCATCAAAGAAGTTTATACATGCCCAGAGAAGCCCGTGGATCTCATCCAAGTGTGCCACAGAAGCACCCCGCTAGTATCAACTGCTCTACCCAAGCATTCAGTAGTGTGCAGTCCAGATTGGATGATGTACTTTGAGATATCCTGACCATCCTGGATGGTTTGAGACAAATTGGCCCGAAATTCCTCATGAACTGTCGGCAAGATCTCACCAAACGTGTCTCATATAGCATGGGTATATCCCAGCAAGCAGCTGGCATTGACTGACCCCAGGGCTAGACTGGCTAAGGAAAACATCCGCTTCCATAATGTCTCAAAATATAAACACCAATTAAAACATAATTAGAAGGGGAGAGATAAATAAGACAACACACATATGTATTTTCAAATTATACTAATCTGTTATAATCATTGTAAAGGATACATGATGTTTTCAGGATATGATCATCTACAGTATCACAATGTAGGACAGATTTAAAACACAATACGCAACTTTGGTGTTTACGTCTTCTATTCTATTTTCTTTGTGCCGTAATGTCGGTTTATTTCATGTTTTGTATATATGCCAAATGAGATGTTTTTAACTTTTTCTATGCCAAAAGGATTAGCAATGTAATATTGGCATATATTTTTATGTGTGATTGATAAATATGGCACAGTGCTGGCAAGCACATCATTAAAGTTCTGTGCATTCTGACACTTATGTGGTACTAGTTTGTTTGCTGAGGTTCAGGAGGGCTGTCTGCCTGGTGTATGTTTGAGCAGGTTTCTGTGGAATATTTAAGTGTGGACTACTGACCTCTCAAGGGGAGTTTTTATTTTACTACTAGATAGAGTATCTACCAGAACGACTGTGATCAAGAACAAGTAACTTGTTATTGTGATGGTTACATCTAACCAAAGACTCTTCTCCTTCTGAAGAATCCTTCCAGCACCTTCCAAAAGGTGGTTCATGGTCTAAGTGGACTCAGACCAGGAAGTCCCGCAGGACCAAGCACATTAAACAGCCCTATCTGGGGAGTTGATTATCGAGACAGGAGTGCCTGGCAAAGGTGCACATGTATGCCCATATAGCAGCTTTGCAGATGTCCAACACACGTAACAGCCCTTGCCAATGCCACTGTGGCAGCCTTGACTCTGGTGGAATGAGCCAAAAAGGCTCGTTGGAGGCTCCCTTTTGGCCTGGGTATACTAAGTGTTTATGCACAAGATGATCAGCCTGGACAAGGTTCACTTCTACCCCGCATTTCCCTGGTTATCGCTGGAAAAGCCAATAAAAAGCTGGTCCTCCATGAGGTGCTCTTTTGTGCTCTCGATGTAAAAGCGAAGTGCTCTCTTTAGGTCCAATAGGTGAAGCCTCTCCTCCTCCTTAGAGGGGTGAGGTGGAGTGAAAAAGATAGTGTAAGTGATGGACTGTTCCACGTGGAAAGGCAACACCCCCTTCAGCAGGAAGAAAGCACAAGTTTGCAGCATGTGTTTGTCCATGAAGAAAGTAGTATACTGAGGTTGTATTGACAGCTCCTGTAGCTCAAAACCACAGTACGCGGAAGTAATTGCAATGATAAATGCTACTGTAATGGCTGGCAATCTCAGTAAACAACTGTGCATAAGTTCAAAAGGCTTGAATATCAAAAACACGAGGACCAAATTAATGTCCCATGGAGACATAATAAAGAATGTAGTGGGGAGCCTGTTTGTGAACGCCTTTAAAAAGCACATCACAACTGGTGATTTAAATAACAGGGTCAGGCAAATGTAAAGGGGAGAAAGGGGGGTGACAAATAACCTTTGTCAGTGCCCACTGCAAAGCCTTGCTGTGCACAGATAAAACAAACATCAAATCATCAGATCTAACCCGTTTACTTGTTCCGCTCATCTTGCATGCACGGAGGTGTAGGTTGTGAAGATTGGGGCACTGGACTCTGCCCTATTGCTGAGACAGGAATCTTCCACAAGAGGTAGATGGACTGAATATCAAATGCTCAGTCTCCCAGCACCACACTCTCCTGACTGTATCCAGGGCTATCAAGATGATCGGAGCCCAGTCTTTCCTGAACTTCTTTAGTACTCAAGGCAGAGGTTGGGAGGGCATAGAGGAGACAGGAGTCCACCTGCAGAGGGGTGTGTCTCCCAGGGAGGCTCGAGGCAGAAACCACAGTGTGCAGTAATAGTGGCACTGAACATTCTCAGCGGTGGTCTAAAGATCCAGCCAAGGCACGCACTACTAGGTGAAAGCGGCTTGAACCTCTTCTGTATGAAGATACCATTTAAGGTCTGGCAGATGACATTTGCGGAGCTCATCCACCCTGACATTCTGCAATCCCATCAAATGATTGGCAGTCAGTGGGATCCATGGCAGGTTCAGCCACCTTCAGAGTCACAGTGCCTCCTGATACAAAACCTACGACCCCCACACCACCCTGCTTGTGTTACTACCAAATAGATGTTTTGCCCATCAAGACCTCAACCGACTTCTACTTGATAGATGGAAGGAAGGCCATCAGAGCCAACTGAATCGTATGAAGCTGAAGAAGGATGCTGTCGTGCGTGTGCTCCACCAGGTATCAAAGACTTCTGATCTCCACCTCTCTCCAGATGAAGACCCCAGCCCAAAGATAATACATTCATTACTACTGTGAGCTCTGTATGATTAGAGAGAACGTCCCGCCACAGGTCTGGTTGGTGTCCAAAAGTCATGGCCCAATGTCCTGTACTGCTTCTTCTGAAATACAAACCCCATTGCTGTGCTCACTGCAGGTGGTGGTTCTACTGTAGGGCCTATACATGCCAAAGGAAAAGAGGATCAGCAGGGTGCACAAGGCCAAGAGCCAAGAAGGCTTAAAACTGTTTGCACCGAAATCCAGGAATGAGCCGTAAAATATCAGGGCCATAACCTGAATGTCCCACACTCGATGCAGGAGTAGAAAGGCATTAAACACCATTGTGTGGGGAGCATGGCTTGACCACTGAACATGGCAGCCGCACTTTAAGAACGCTCCGTGCTGTTGCCTCACATCCTGGCCCACATTGTGCTGTGGACACTGCCATTTTGTCTTACTATGCCCCGTTAGGCTGGGTGACATGGAGGGTGAGGTCGGATACGGTGGTAACACCCTAAGCGGGCTCTGCGGAGCGGCTGTCGGAGGCTGAAGACGCTGCTTTGCGTTGAGGACTATGGCCTTGCTGGGATCAGTGACGTGGCAGACCCTGCCTCCCCGGTGCTGGGACACAGTACGCATGGCAGTAGGTGCCAGTGGGGAGTCCCCATCACCCTCCCTGACTGCTTGAGCACCATAACGCTCCAGCGCCGGGGGCGACGACTGAGTTTGGCCAACACGCCGATTGTGAGCTGACTGCCGCTGCCTCCTAGTTAGCAGCAAGGGGGCACGCCTCAGATGTGAGCCTCTCTGGTCCTCCTGTGCTCATAAAATGCTGGGCGTGTGGATGGGGTGGCGGCGGGCCCCCGGCAGCAATTGTAGACATTGGGCAGTGTGTGGTGCCCACGGCCTGGCCTTGGGGACGGCAACGCCTTCTCTCCCTCTTCCCAGGGGAGAGCTAAGATCATCAGGCACTTCCTGCACTGTCCCGGTTTTGTTCCTTCCATTTCCCCCTTCCCCCATCCTCTGAATTCAGGGAACACCATAGGCTTCCCCACAGGGAGTGCAGGATTGCTGCTGTTGAGGGATGGCTCCGACCTCCCACACAGGCCTGGATTTCCATAATGGACCTAAAGTGACTCAGTCCCTTGCTCAGCGGGACCTCTCAGCAGGTTGTGGGGAAGGGTGCCCTGTACTGCCTGGTGGAGTGGATGGCCAAAGCTCCTGGCACTGCACATTTCACCCCTTCACATCTTGTGCATAGCTCCAAGTGGTTTGGACGGGTTGGTGTATCGTTCACCGAGTAACCCCAGGAGGGGGCTGTGCCAAGAGGGGGTGTGCCCATTGCCGAAGCAGCCAGGCTAGGTCCTGGTGCGGTTTGCAGCTGTACACCTCCTGCCACTCCTTTTCTGGAAATCCTGGCCCAACCTGTGACCCTTGTGGCGCCTCCTGCGCCGCAACAGACGGCGACTGCCTCGGCCTCTGACTGCTCGTGCCTCTTCCCAAGCTGGGCCGTGGAAGGGGTCTGCTGATGTGCAGTTGACTGAAGAGTACTGGTTGTTGTATCCCCCATCACCTTCGTCAACAAGTCTAAAGACAAAGATCCACCGGTCACCAAACAGAGCACTATGGACAAATACGCCCAGGCTGGGGGACCCTCTTTTCTTTCTGGGGCTTGCGGTCTTGATGGCGCTGCCCTGGACAGCACTACACTCTTGGCGGCTATTACCCAATCGCGAGACATGCTGGATGCTAAAATTGGAGCGGTGGGTATGGATGTCACCCTGCTCTGTCAGGACCTCAGGAAGGCCATTGAGCAGATTACGGAGGCCGAGACTAGGGTTTCCGGGGTAGAGGACTCCGTCGCTGCCCTACAGCAGAAGGTGACTACACTTACAGCCGTAACCAAGGACCTGGCGGTAAGGGTGGAGGGCGCGGAAAGTAGGGCTCACAGCAATAACTTGAGATATGTGGGCTCTCTGAGGGGTTGGAGGGTCCCTCGATGAACAGTTTCCTTGACAAGTGGCTTCTATCCAAGATGCCCTCTGAGGCTTTGTCCTCTTGCCTTGATGTTGAGCGGGCCCACAGAGCATCAGTGCCTCCTCCTGGGGTCTTGCCATGACCTGTGCTTGCTAGACTCCTGAACTATATGGGTAGAGATGCTATCTTCAAACACGCCAGGCTCCAAGACAAGCACACATACCAATCCCACACCATCATCATATTCCCGGACTATACCAGGATGGTGCAGCAACAACGCCAAACCTTCATGGCAGCCAAGCAACTTCTCAGTGAACTTATAATTCAATACGTTCTCTATCTCCAGCTTGCCTGAAGGTCATCTACAGCTCACAGACTCTCTTCTTCAAGTCACCTGAGGAGGTCTTTCGATGGACTGACGAGAGTGTTCCGCTGAAGCCACATAACCCCCGCGCATTGATTCCGACTCGTCTTAAGGGGATAGAGGCAATTGTCCAGAGAGGACCCCAGTGAAGTGGTACAACAGATCTCTATCTTCCTGGAGGGGCGCCTGGCGAGAAGGAGCTGCTCGAACTAGGGGTGGGATGCCTCTGGACCCTGCCCCCACGTGATATTAGTGACAATACTTGAGTTATATGGTGTCTACAGTAGATTGCGATGTGGTCCAGAACATTCCTGACCACACACCCTAGAGGACAGTGTTTCTCACTTCCATAGTTAGTTGATCTTGTTGGGTATGGGGATCCATTGGGACAGGTTTGGCGGGGTCCCCCGTTAGGGCCTTGTGATGGTCTGCCCCACGACAGATACTTCTTATTCTCGAAATATGGGGGGTTGGGGAATGTTTCATGTTTTTTCTTACTTTGTTTTGCTGACCTGCCGTGTGTCCTTTCCCCTTTATGGCCACTGTCTTACAAAGAATTCCAACCTAGTTCAGCATGAGTAGTATTGTGATAGTTGAACCCATAGATCACCTTCACGTGATAACGTGGAACATCCATGGCATTCTCGATAAGATTAAACGGGGGTGGTCTTGAAGCATACTAAGAGGTGAGGGGCTGACATCTTGCTGCTACAGGAGACTGATCTACTGGGCACTAGGGTTCCGTGTTTGGCCCGGTTTGGTTACACTCAGTTTTTCATTCTGGGTTTGTGAGAGGTTCCAGGGCATCCTACTCAAACCTTATGTTCCTTTCCAACACGTTAAGACTTGGGTTGGCCAACAGGGTAGGAACACAACTGTCACAGGCACATTGTATGGCAAACCCCTTACACTACTCTGTGTTTATGCCCCTCCCCCTCTTAGTCAGGCCTTCGATCTAATGATGAGCTTGTGGAACCTCCCGGAGGGACTCACGGTGATGGGGGATGATTGGAATGACGTGATGGATCATTCGATCGACCGGTGGCATGCTCATGGATCCCCCCCCCCATCAGGACCGACAGGTCCCACTTGTCTTCCTTTGCATCTGCCTTGGGTCTGGTCAATGTTTGGAGGGCACACCATCCCTCTAGAAAGGGACCTTTTTCTCCACTGTTCATGGCTCATTTTCCGGAATTGAGAACTTCCTTTTCCCACACATATCTCTGCATAGAATATCCGATGTTACTATCCTAAAACGGGGATTATCTGACCACTCCCCGGTGGCCATTCGACTCAAAATTGGCAACAATGCCCAGCGTTTCGTTGGCATCTCTTGACATGGCATTTGCAGAACCCTGCCTATTGGATATATATAGCATGCTCTATAGAGGATTACTTTACACACAATGTTGGCACTGTGTCGTCTAAGGCAACATTGTGGGAGGCTATAAAGCCCACACTTTGCGGGTGGAAATGAGTTATTGTACCAGAGAGTGAAGATGTCAGGCATAAGACTTAGTGGACCTTGAGTCGCTGATAGTTGACTTGGAGGTGCAAGTCCACCAAGAGGATGGGCATTTGACACATTGGCAGCTGGGACTTGTACAGCAGCAGTACCAGTAGACTCTGCTGGGGGAAGTCAAACAATCTTGGCAGGTGGCCCAGTGCCGCATATATCAATTGGCGGACAAATTCAGTAAAATGCCACATAGATTGTTTCGTACACTCAATACTCTTTTCTATCCCTCTCCTTCAAAATCCATTGTGTGTCCTGCTTACCAACCCTGGGGCTGTGGCTCGCAGCTTTGATGCTCATTTTGAAGCGGTCTACGCTCAGAAAGAAGTCCTATACTAGGAACAAATAGCTGACTTACTTAATGTACTTCCCCTCTGAACCCTTTCATCCACAGACCGTGACCAACTGGAGGGTGCGCTCACCAAGGATGAGCTCTTGTCTGCCCTGGCGGGGTTGGGTTCCAGGAAGACCCCAGGTCCCAATGGGTTCCCTTGTGAATTCAAGGCATACATGCCCAAACTCAATGAACATTTACTGGGGGTAATCCATTCTGCGACTGCGGGTGCAGCCTTGCCGCCCTAGTGACGGCATGCTGAGACTGTAGTCTTCCCTAAGCCTGGTAGACCTCCAGATGACCACTCCTCTCACCGCCGTAATTCTCTTGAATTTGGAAGTAAAACTTTTAGCGAAAACGCTGGCGAAAAGACTGGTGCGCCTCATCCCTGACCTGGTTCATCCTGCTCAGGCTGGCTTTATGCCTCACTGAGCCACTCGCCATAACATCCGGCGTTTACAAAGCCCTATCCCTTGCAGATAGATTGGAGGGACCCAGGGCAATTCTCCTTGTGGATACCGACAAGGCATTTGACTCGGTGTGTTGGGAATATCTTTTCCTATTACTCCACAGGTTGAATTTCGGCACCAAATTTCTATCCTGTGTTAAGCTCCTATACATGGACTTGACAGCGACAGTGTGAGTAGCTGGGGCCCAATCTGCTCCCTTTTCAATATAGCAGGGGACGAGGCAGGGTTGCCCCCTGTCCTCCCTATTGTTTGCTCTTGCAATGGAGCCCCTGGCAGTGTGGGTGAGGATGAATGCTGAGGTATGTGGCGTCGAGTGGAGGGAGGGACTATCTAACAGAATTGCCTTATATGAAGATGACGTTCTATTCTTTCTGACTGCCCCAGATATTTCGGGACTGTGTATTCTACAAATCATGCGAATCTTCAGCGAAACCTTGGGCCTCTACAGTAACAGGTTGAAACTATAGTGTTTCCTTTGGGAGGCTGCATGCAGGACTTTGGCTGGGCGCCAGGGCTAATGATTGGTGGGTTCAAGTACTTGGGCGTCTTCGTGTTCCCTGATGAGGCACTGGTGTGGTCTCGTAACCTAGACCCTGTCCCGACTCACTTTTTTTTTCTTTCTCAACAAACTTTATTGGGCATTTATAATACATGTGCCAGTACAGCACAGACATTTGCATAAGTATGTGAGCAATCAGAAATACACTTTTACTATTTATGCATCTCGTCATTATTACATTGCCATCCATAATCTTTTAGTGTTTCCTCACAAGATGTAACGGTAAATAAGCATACATCACATATCAACAAGTGGTGCAACGGTGGTCTTAATCCCTCGCTAAATGGCAACCGCCCTCCCTCTCCCCCCAGGCTTGTCTTGGTTTATTATGCGCAAGTAGTCCTCTCAGGGCTGTTCTCCAGGGACTGCCATCGAAATATCATGCACTCTGTGGTCCCTATAGGGCTGCCGCTAATGGAGCACCTCGCATCCTTCCCTCACCCCCATGTATTCATATCAATGTATTTTACGACCCCCCTTCCTGTGGTACTTCCCGGTGTCCCTCTTCTGAAATGTCATTGAGCTGCTTAAGGTGCATAGTTAGAGCTTCCTAAGCCCTAGCTGCTTCTAACACCTTCTCACTCCCATTGCACCAAGCGTCTCTTAGTCATGCCGTTCCCTCATAGCCTGCCCAGCGTTCAAACTCTCTCCTCCATCTATCTATGTTAGGACCTCTCCTTGCCTTCCAATGCCTCGTAATGTCCCTCTTCGCTAGTATTAATCCCAGGTCCTGAAATTTACTGGTAACCTTATTCTTAGCAGTATGTGGAAATCTGTGCAGTAAGCAGTATCCTGGAGTCATGTGCACTTCTTTTTCGGTAATTTCCGCTAATATTTCCGTCACCTCCCTCCAGAAATTCCCTATCTCCGGACAGCTCCAAAACATATGCAGGAACTCCGCATCTATCTCCCCACATCGGGGACAAGCCGCAGTTATCATGTTAAAGTACCTATTGATGCGCCCTGGGGTAAGGTACACCCT